>OZ004636.1:13841916-13899416 GCA_963924495.1 Nemapogon koenigi
GGACTGACGCATGCCGTACCATTAGATAGAATTATGTGTATAGATTATACCTTCTCGCGCATGCGGTTACGTGCGGTCTGGTCGAAGGAGGCGCGGTACTCGCAGCAGCGCCACCGGTGGTGTAGCTCTCTCAACAGTAGATCGGTGTGAGCGGTGTGGCGGGGGTGGAGGGGCGCGGGCCACCCGGACCACAGAGGGGACACGTGTGCGGGGGGCAGACGGCTCCACAGGTCGCGCAAGTAGTGTTGACGTAGTAGGCGCACACACACACGACACAGCACCGCCGCCGCCACAGCACGACGCGCCGCCGCCGCCGCCCCGCCTGCGCGCCGCCTCCATCCCGTCTGCAGCACGCGCGCCGCACGATCCAGCCTCGTTCGTCGCGCCCGCCAGGCTCGCTGTAACGTGCACGCCGCCCGTGAACGTCGCGCCGTCCGCCACGTCTCCAGCTGATGCAGCGTGCGCTGTGACCGCACGAACACGAGCGACCGTCCAAACGCGAACTGCGCGCCCGACAGCGGCAATGACGAGAGCAGTGCCCGCGCCGCCGACATGCCCGCCGCCCCCCGCACCCTCCACAACGCGCCATACCTCACCACCAGCTCGCCGGCGGTCATCCACTCGCAGTAGCCGTCGCGGCGAGCGGCCACCATCTCGACGATTCTGAGACAGGAACGGGAGGTAATGAGTACTAGTCCAGACTAAAAGCGCAGGCGCTATATTAGGTATAAACATAATATTACAGTGGGCGCGCGAGCTGCATTGTGCGGGGACGATTGTTATAGTAACATAAACATAACGCTCGCTTCCAGCACTGCCACACAAACACACAAACACACACACACACACACACACACACACACACACACACTCACCCCTGCGTGTACAGTTGGTGCCGTACGAGCTCCTCGTTGAACACTCTCGGTCGTCGCTCCTCGTCCGCCAACAGACAGTGCACGAGCCGTGTCCCGCACCCCTCCCTCACGCGGCGACATAGGGCGCCTACTAGTGCGCGCTGTCGTCCGCCGGCCGTATCTAGACGGCGCGGGGACCGGCTCGTCCCTCCCGCGAACAGCGCGCGCAGAAGCGGGTCCCGCGCCCCCGCCAGCGCTCCTGCGCCCAGTGTCTCGCTGCAGCTCTCCTCGCTCAGCAGGGCGTGCGCGTCGTACTCCACACAGCCCGCAAAGTGATGCACAAGGAAGCCGTGCGGGGCCCGCGGTCTCACCCGCTCGTCCCGCGCCCGCCCCGCCATCTCCAGCAATGCGACGTGTCCGCACCGCGCCACTCCTTGCGCCGCCCGCAGCACCGCGAGCGCGACCTCCCCTGCCCCGGGCCGCTCCACGTCAGTCACTCCCACCCCTGCGAGTTCCGCCCCATCGTCACGAGCCACATCCGCCGCCCCCCGCAAAACGGCAGCCCGCGCTGCCAGATGCACAGTCTCGGCCGCGTAGTTGATGAGCAGTCGCTCGAGCCCGTTGTGCGAGAGTGTCTCGAAGCCGTAGACATCGACGATGGCGAGCCGGGCCGGCAGGTCGCTGTGCGCCGCCTCGTTGGCCGCCCGCACTAGCCACCCGAACACCCGCTCGTACACGGTTTCCAGCAGACGGTCCCGAGCGGCGCGCGCCCAATCCTCGTCCGCGTAGCACTCTTCCTCCCCGCCGCCCCCGCCGCAGTTCCCCGACACGCCCCACTCTCGTAGCAACACCCCCGCATCAACACCGACCAGCTCGCACGCTTCATTCACCTCTAATTTAAACAAATAGCAATACAAAACAATTCAACGACTCGTTGAGAAGTTTGTATTATATTACTATATTATATTTTATAATGATCCACACGCTCCGGCTCCGGTATACCTGCGCTGGTCGCTTGTACCGAGTTGTACCAGACGCGAAGTTGCGCGGGTATACCGGAGTACAGATGAGTACCGCGAGGGTCAAGCAGGCGCGCGCCCAGACTGCCGTCGATGTTGAGTGCCGGTGTGAAGTCTGCCTCTCCCAGCTTCAGGACGAAAGACAGCGCGCGCCACACACTCGCCTCGCGCGCTCCGGACACGCCCAGCGTGTGTAACGCCGCCTGCGAACTGGAGTGTCAGTGTCGCCCCCACACACACATCCCGCGCACACCCTCACCCAGGGGTTCCCAAAGTGGGTGCCGCGAGCGTTTGCCAGGGGTGCCGGATGGCGCCAGCGTATGCCAGTCGTGCCGGCACATTTTTTCAATTTTCACTGGAGTTAAGTTTAGTGTATGCAGAAAACAATGCTTTTGGCAAGATTGCATTAACAAGACACCATTATATATGTGAGTCTGCATTCTCAACATATGCTTACATAAAAAACAGGTAGATACAGGAGCAGACTTTCAGCGTCAAGTGATTTAAGGGTAAAATTGACAAAGCTTTCCATAGACTTAAAAGAAATAATGAAAAAATCAATTATGGATGGCCACTAAGAGTAGGTGTGCCGCGAATATTTTTTAGTACAACAAGGGTGCCGCCGCTGTGAATAAAGTTTGGGAACTCCTGCCCTTACCTACCGTCGTGAAGGCGAAGTGTGCGGCGTCTGCGGGTCGTCGGGACTCCAGCGTGTCCGTCGCGCTGCCCGCTGACAGGATGCGGTACTCGTGCGGGGCTCCGCGCAGCTTCAGGGAGCCTGCGGA
Source organism: Nemapogon koenigi (assembly GCA_963924495.1). Lineage (NCBI taxonomy): Eukaryota > Metazoa > Arthropoda > Insecta > Lepidoptera > Tineidae > Nemapogon > Nemapogon koenigi. The sequence goes on from OZ004636.1 coordinate 13,844,575, forward strand.
GTGCGCGGTGCTGACACGACCGGTCAACTCACCCGGACATCCGGACAACCGGAACACTCACCGAGCAGCGCGCCGTCCGCGCCCGCCAGCAGCTGGTAGAAGATGTGGAAGTTGCGCTCGCCGGGCGGCACGCGCGCTACACGACCCTGCAACACGACACCCGCGTAGAAGCCAGCGCCTGCAGGGGTCACGACCGCCCGCCCGCGTCTTCAGCTTACCTTCTCCAGGAGGACTGCGGGGAGAAACATAACGTGAGGTCGCGGGGTGTGGGCCGTGGGGGGAGGCAGGGAGCACTCTACAGCTACACAAACTCACAGTGCGAGGTGGTGCCGCCCGCGACGCCCCCGCGTGCGTCCAGGTGCACGTCGATAAGGCGCGCGAAGCGGCTGGCGTTGTGGTTGAGCGACGTGGCCGCGTGTCCCGCCGCCTCCAGCAGCGTACCGGCCGCCGCGAGCTGCGCGCCCGCCCCGCTCCCCGCCCCGCCGCCCGCTACCAGCACGCACTGCAGCGCTAGCCGCGCGGCCTCAGTCTTGCCGGCGCCGCTCACGCCAGTCACCAGCAGAAGCGGGGAGGCGCGACCGTCACGCGCGTCCCGGTACGCCGCCGCCGCGATACTGTACACGTGCGGCTCGAGGTCACCGTCGCCGTCAACATAGGCGCGCGCCGCTCGCGCTGTATAGAGCGGCAGCGCGCGACCCGGCCCCGGGTTGAGGGCGAGCAGCGTGCCGCCCGCGGCCGTGTAGATACGGTCCCGTACAAACCGGCGCCGCAGCACCCGCGCCAGCTCTCCTTCCGTGAGCGGCCCGAGCCGCGCGACGTCCGAGGTCTCCCGCATGCCTCATGTCACGCGCCGCCCGCCGCCCGCCGACACAGTATACTGTCTGTAACATAAGTGAACTTGTTGTATTACAAACGTTTTCCCATACATACGTCAATATGCACTAAAATGCCTTCAACACGGTGCGACAACCGACGTGACCTAACAAACCTATAGAACGTGTTCTTCAATCCCCTCTACTGTGGCTACGAAAGTTTTTGATGGTTCGAACCACAGAACTAAAATGCCTTTCACACGGTGGGACAGCCGACTCAACCGACGTGACCTAACCAATAGAAAGTCTTCTACAATCCCCTCTACTGTGGCTACGAAAGTATTTGATGGTTCGAACCACAGAACTAAAATGCCTTCCACACGGTGGGACAGCCGACTCAACCGACGTGACCTAACCAATAGAAAGTCTTCTACAATCCCCTCTACTGTGGCTACGAAAGTTTTTGATGGTTCGAACCACAGAACTAAAATGCCTTCCACACGGTGGGACAGCTGACTCAACCGACGTGACCTAACCAATAGAAAGTCTTCTACAATCCCCTCTACTGTGGCTACGAAAGTTTTTGATGGTTCGAACCACAGAACTAAAATGCCTTCCACACGGTGGGACAGCCGACTCAACCGACGTGACCTAACCAATAGAAAGTCTTCTACAATCCCCTCTACTGTGGCTACGAAAGTTTTTGAAGGTTCGAACCACAACTAAAATGCCTTCCACACGGTGGGACAGCCGACTCAACCGACGTGACCTAACCAATAGAAAGTCTTCTACAATCCCCTCTACTGTGGCTACGAAAGTTTTTGATGGTTCGAACCACAGAACTAAAATGCCTTCCACACGGTGGGACAGCCGACTCAACCGACGTGACCTAACCAATAGAAAGTCTTCTACAATCCCCTCTACTGTGGCTACGAAAGTTTTTGATGGTTCGAACCAACTTGACCTTGGTGCTTGCTCTAGGTGCGTGGGAACGCCTTTTTCAATCCCCTCTACTCGCTCATAGAGACGTACCGCAACCAGGGATCCTAACTTCGGGGGTTTTTTCCCCAAATTTAGGGGGTAAATAAATGTGATGGGATTTTTAAGGGGCTTTTTGATTTACGAGTACAGGCCCTGGGATAACTAAAAATAATTTCATATTCAAATGTATAATTTTAAAAAGTCAGAACCAGAAGAAACGAAATTATATTTGAAATATAAAAAATGTTAAGGGGGATTTCAATGTAATTTTGATGATTTTAGGGGTTTTTGACTTTAGCAAAACAAAAAAAAAAGATGCCTTCAACCTGTGCGGCCAGTCGTCTATCGCAGTACGAACGAGGTCCATGTCAATTTCGGCGGCTGCCTTAATCAAGGATGCCTTGAGTGACTCCAAATCAGGATGACGCGTTGAGCAGGCCTTTTCCTCCAAGTGTTACCATATCTTGTAATCTAACGGACTCAAATCTGGACTGGATGAGGGCCAGTCTTCGTGCCGGATGAAGTCAATTTCACGCGCCGCCAGCCAGTCTTGAGCGCTTTTCGCTCTATGAGCTGGCGCAGAATCTTGTTGGAATACCCAGCGCCTATTATTGAACATGGTATGAGAAACAGGTTCCACAAGGTTCGTAAGGACTGTATTTTGATACACAACTGCATTTGTTTTTACGCCTTTCACACAAAAATGTACCGCAGTTAAGCCCCAATAAGAGACTCCCAACCAAACCATGAGTGAGGATGGAAAATGGCCTCGTTGGACACGCGAAACACGTTTGTGAAGAAGCGAGCTTCACCTTATCATTATGTTTGTTGTAGCTCTCTTCCACATTAAAAAAATTTTCATCCGAAAAAAGAATTTCCCGATGCTTGTTTCCCGCGTACCGCTTCAACAAAGCGCGATATCCCTTCAACCATTAAACGAGCTTTCAAACGATGTCCTGTTTTTCTTCGATATGCCCGAAGCCCTAAGTCTTCATTTAACACCCTTTTCACCGTGGTTCTGCTTAAACCCATCTGAAGGGCCAAAAGTTTTTGCTTACGTATGGGATTTCTTTGAATTCGCGCTTTCACAGCTTTTATTACTGCTGGAGTCCTAACAGAGCGAGGGCGACCACTTCTTGACCTGTCATCTACACTAGAGTCTTCATTGTATCGTTTGATGGTATGATAAACGAATCTTAATCTGAATTGGCGCGTAACCGCAACGATGCAACGCAATAACCGCAACACGGTCTTCTTTAAGTGGTCCATTTAAAAATGAGTAAAATTCTAAAAAGTACACATTTTTATATTCATGAAAAATTCTAAATTCGAATTGAATAAACATTTTTGTGACCAGCATTTTAAATTGAAAAGTTTTTATTGTGTGACAGAACTTATGACCAGACTATGTATTTATAATAAAGGTGCTAACCTAACCATCCACACCTGCAATAAATAAAACTGTTTTTTGAAGTTGTTTTTGGACATGCAGAACATGTCCAAGTGAGAAAAATTCTTATAGGTACATTGTACATATCATGCAATCTGCCAATGACAGCATTTCTGCCATAATTGGACCGCGGCATCCGACAAGGGGAAGAGGTCTGTGTGTCTCGTTCGTCTGTCTGGTGCAAGCAGTACCAATGACTTGGAAACGAGATCAGAACAGTCAAATTAGCTGTTGCACAAGTCATACAAAAATAACATGTCAAGTAGTTGTCGCCTGTCCTCCAGAGGCTCCAGAGACATCAGTCGGCCTCGGTGGTGTTCACAACATTTAGTGTAGTCTTTATAGTTCCAATTTTTTACCATTTTTTTCTCTCTATAGCCTTCTTATAAGTTTTGGACCGAGGGTTCCACATGGAACTACAATATTCCAGTACACTGCGTACATAAGCGAAGTACAGTGCTTTTAAACAGTGTGGGTCAGTGAAAGGCATAGACTTAGGATTTCACTACGCTAGTGAAAGGCGTGCTGACCCTCAGTACAAAACCAAGATTTATGTACGCTTTTTTGTCACAGTATTAACATGATGGGCAAACGTAAGTTTAGAGTCGAGAAGTACACCTAAGTCAGTTACAGTCTAATTTTGTTAATGATAAGTCATTTAGTTGATATTTATAGTGTATAGGTGTATTTCTTCTAGTGAAACATATGTAACTACATTTTGAGGCATTTACAGTTATCCGATTTTGTGCATAGTAAAGACTAAGTCTATTTAAATCTTCCATGAGGTTACAGTCTGATATATTTCTGATATTCATATATATCACCTTGTCGTCCGCATACAGCAAAAATTTTGCGTGTTTAAAACATAAAGAAATGTCATATAAGAAGGCGCCGTATAGCAAAGGCCCCAGGAGGGAACCCTGGGGTACTCCAGATGATGTAGTTATCAAATCAGACTTGACTCCCGCAACCACCACAGCTTGCTTTCTTTTTTCTATATAGGATGATAACCATCTATATAGATCTCCCTTAATCCCCAAATTAAAAAGTTTGCGCAAGAGTATGAAATGATCTACCTACACGGTCGAAAGCCTTCTCGAAATCCGTATAGACCACATCAACCTGCAAACCCTTATCCATACTGGACAGCACGTCACTCGTGAAGACAGCCACTAGCCAGGTTAGTAGAGTCTTAGGGGTTTATTTATCGACTGTACCACATCGGGTAGTCCTTGTTACCAGACACTCCACGCGGGATATGTTTGTCAATTACTTTACATGCACCACCAAAACATGCAAGATATTACAAACAAACCTCAACCATTCAATGACCGCAACGGCTCAACTACGGAAATGGCTTGAGGTAAAAATTCAGGAGCCGTGGATTAGCAAATCAGGAAGAATACATGGACTCACTAACACCGAAGGTAAGACTTTAGCGGTCACGCACTTTTTACCCAGAGCCTGTATCTTTGTTACTAAAAACGTTATAACAATACCTTTAACTGAATTTTGTACTAGAGACCTGTGCGCAGTGAGACTTCCATCTACACAAGTGGAGACCACTCACGACCTGGTATTGGCATCGATGTACATGCCAGAGCACGAGGAAACTCCGTCACCAGAACTGGTGCGGCTCAACTACTGTGAAAACGGTAAGCTAGAACGTATCATTGCAACCGACTCTAACGCTCACCACACTCTGTGGGGTAGCGATAGTTGTAACAATCGAGGTTTAGCATTGACTGAATACTTATCCACTACTACACTAGATGTACTTAACACAGGCTCAGAACCAACTTTCGTCACCAGACGATGCAAAACTATAATTGACCTTACCCTAGCTACGAGCCTAGCTGCGAATTCCATCTGGGACTGGCATGCATCCAAAGAAACCTCATGTGCTGATCACAGATGGATTCGCTTTGACATAAAGGTAAGTCCAATTATCAAAACACCGAAAAGAAACCCTCGCAAAACCAACAGACACAAGTATAACAGCCTACTCACAAGTAGGCTGGAACGAATTCAGAAGTTGTCACCAAGTACCGTAAACATGGACGACATCGAACAACAGGTAACAGTGCTGACTAACACCATAACCGACTGCTACCATTTATCATGCCCTCTGACCTATCCAAAAGATACTAACACCAATAAACAGCAATGGTAGGGACCTGAGCTGGAACGACTCAGGAAAAAAGTCAGGAAATTATATAACAGGGCAATGAATACATGCTGTGATCAGGACTGGGATCAGTACTACACAGCTAAACAACTTTACAAAAAACGCATCAGATTCAGAAAAACCGCCGCCTTTCGCCGGCGCAGGTTCTGTGAAAATGTAGAATCTAACGAACAAGCTAACAGAGTAAGAAAAATCCTAAGCAGTCAGTCAGACCAGACTTTAGGTACCTTACGTAAAACTGACAACACATTAACAAACTGCATTGAGGAAGCTCATAGGGTCCTCCTTGAGACACACTTCCCAGATTACAAAACAGTAAGCATCTTTAACTGGACAGACAATATAGTTGCCCCATCCTTAGAATGCTGGAACACTACCAGCAGGGTCATAAACTTAGACAAAACTAAGTGGGCAGTCAACAGCTTCAAACCCTTCAAAGCTGCAGGTATTGATGGGATTTTCCCAGCACTCTTGCAATGGGGTGAGGAACAGCTAACCAATTTATTTGGTTCATGCCTACTGCACAGATACATACCAAAAATGTGGAGGGAAGTGAAAGTTATTTTCATTCCCAAACCAGGTAAGAGCGACTATACCAACGCTAAATCGTACAGACCTATCAGTCTCACGTCATTTCTTTTCAAAACATTAGAGAGGCTAATTGATAGAGACTTGAGAGAAACCGCCTTATACAACATACCAATGCATATAAACCAACATGCTTATAGCTCTGGTAAATCAACCGAATCAGCTCTTTACAAAGTTGTCAATACAATAGAGAAAATTATCAATAACAAAGGCATTTGTCTAGGAACCTTTATAGATATTGAGGGGGCCTTTGACAAAACAAACTTCTCCAGCATTAGGAAGGCAATGGACAACCATTAAGTGGAACCTGTCCTAGCCGACTGGATTGTCAACATGCTTAGTAAAAGAATTATAAGAACTGGAAATAATAAACAAAAAGGAGCCATTGTGGTCAAGGGCTGTCCTCAGGGTGGAGTTCTCTCGCCACTCCTCTGGAACCTCGTAGTCAATGATCTCATAAAAACACTTAACAACAACAAATACTACACAATAGGATACGCTGACGACTTAACAATCCTAATATCAGGTAAGTTTACTAACGTCATCTGCGAAGTCATGCAAATAGCACTGCTCCTAGTGGGAAAATGGTGCAAAACACACAAACTATCAGTTAATCCTGCTAAGACCGAGCTGGTAATGTTCACTAACAAAAGAAATTTGGGTAAGTACAAACTACCCACTTTATTTAAAACACAAATTCAACTATCCACGGAAGTAAAATATCTTGGAGTCATCCTAGATAACAAACTCAAATGGAACAAACATCTGGATCACAAATTAAACAAGGCCAACATCACATTCTGGCAATGTCGCAGAATGATGGGGAAAACATGGGGTCTGTCCCCCAAAATTATCCTTTGGCTATACACGGCTGTAATTAGACCCATGGTAAGCTATGGAGCAGCAGTATGGTGGCCTAAAACAAATCTTACAACGGTCATCAACAAACTGCAACGTTTTCAAAGACTACCTTGCATGGCAACTACAGGATGCATGATAACGACACCGACAGCGGCCCTAGAGGTCATGCTAAACCTAACTCCGCTGCATCTATTCATACAACAAGAAGCAGCTGCAACAGCATTCAGACTACAATCACTTGGCCTATGGGACCAAACAGGTAACACACACACAAAAATAATAGATCTAACAGTGGGGGAACTACCTCTGGCAGCAGCTGCCAATGATAGAATTCCCTTAACTTTTACCTTTGAAAAGAAATACAAAATTCAACTTACCGATGAGACGCACGAGGGGCTCAAACTTGAAGAACTTAGAATCTTCACAGATGGCTCCAAGACGAAGTCAGGTACTGGATCCGGAATATTTTCGGAAGACTTAAACATTAACATGTCAACCCCGTTGGGCATACACAACACAGTCTTCCAAGCTGAATGCATGGCGATTCGCCTAGCAGCTTCAGCTATAACATTGAGAGGAGTAAGCAAACAATCCATCCGCATACTGTCGGATAGTAAGTCTGTTCTGCTCTCTCTCGGAAGTAACAGAATCAAATCAGGACTGGTGCTTGAATGCTACCAAGCATTAAATAAGGTCTGTAATTAACTAAATAATAACATAACCCTTCAATGGATAAAAGGGCACAGTAACTCCCGCGGTAATGACGCGGCCGACCAACTTGCAAGGAGAGGATCAGGTATGGTAGCTATAGGCCCTGAACCAATGATACCACTACCTAGTGACTGGATCCGGGCACAACTCAGACTAAAAACTACTCAAGAGTTGCAGACAATCAAAACTAGCTCTGCCATCCCCTAACTCACGACTAACAAAAATACTAATAAACCTAAAAAGGAACCATTTGAGACTAATTACACAAGTCATCACAGGACATGGGCCCTTTAATAAACACCTTTTTAATATCACAGATAGTCCACTATGCAGAGCTTGCATGGAGACTGAAGAAACCGTCACCCACATCCTTCTGGAATGTGTAGGTTTGACAGAATACAGGGCTGCTCATCTCGGTGCCCCGAGGACCCTTCGGGAAGCATGTGGCAACACTAAGGGGCTGATCGGCTTCCTGGAGGAGCTGGGATGGCAGGAGTAACGGAAATCACGTATCACGCAAAATAGGCGCTAGACGTCGAGTTGCGGAAACCGAGCCCGTTAACCAGAACCAGAGAGAACCAATTACTTTATATAGTACGTCATAGAAAGCGGTGACAGCTTCGTCTACAGAGCAATTGTTTGAAAGAAGGGATGCCCAGTCAATAGTATATATCTCACTATTAATGTTGTCATAGTTTCCCTTTCCATTAAAATATTTGAATCTTACAAGTTTGGGCAAGGGAGTGATTACTATTATCCGTAGCGTCGATAGCTAGTGCAGGGTGAGATCTGTGCTCAGGAACCAACGGAGAAACTGACCTGGCAAGCTCCAAAGAAAAATTACTGAATATTAGAAATATAATTTGAAAATAAAATAAAAATTCTAACTCAGTAGAACCTGTACCTGAGGAAGGATTCAGAATCCCCTCATTAATACAATTATTTGCCAATCAGTGCAGCCAAGAAGAAAGATTTAGTTAGTCTCTGCGAAAAGGATGTTATCCCCGACGAGTACCGCACGGCTGGTAACTGTATATTGTGGATCGTATACCGGACGGAGCCGGTGTGTGATTTGTATTGATCCAAAGATGAAGTCACAGGGGGAGTTAGCATACATTTTGACAGCGACACTTTCGTTTCGGTCGAATGGCCTTGAACAGGCCAAAACGTTATGTCCAACAAGGACCGGCCAGAGATAGCCCGGACCGGGCATACCCTGCACAAGAATGCCGAGCAATTTGCTTGGCCGGACACAGAATTTTCCCGCACATTGTTGGGCCGGACCTCTCGGCCCCGGGCTATCTCTGGCCGGTCCTTGTTGGACATGAACGTTTTGGCCTGTTCAAGGCCATTCGACCGAAACGAAAGTGTCGCTGTCAAAATGTATGCTAACTCCCAGGGTTATGTCTTTATGAAGATAAAATTACTCTACATTTAGATTAAGTTTATAATTTACTATTTTCTAGACTTACCACTTATGTCTAATATCATAATACTAGCGGGCCCAGCAGACGTTGTCCTGCCCAAACGTTGGCTTGCCTGCTATTTACTTTCCTTCGTCCGTGGAAAACAACGACCACTACCACTACCCCTATCTCTACTCCTACCACTACTCCAACCACTACCACTACCCCTACTCCAACCACTACCCCTACCACTACTCCAACCACTACCACTACCCCTACTCCAACCCCTACCACTACCGCTAATATCCTATGTCTGTCTCCTGGCTCTAAGCTACCTCCCCACCAATTTTCAGCCAAATCCGTTCTTTAGTTATAAATGGTGTAACTAACACGACTTTCTTTTATATATATATATAGAGATAAGAAAAGTATAATACAGCGCCATCCATTGACGTTTGCAAATACATTTTAGTACTGTATATGTAAAAATCAAGATGACGCCACATATTCACAATTATAAATTATAATTATTTAGCTACCCCTACTCCAACCCCTACCGCTATCCTATGTCCGTCTCCTGGCTCTAAGCTACCTCCCCACCAATTTTCAGCCAAATCGGTACAGCCGTACTTAAGTTATAAATGGTGTAACTGACTTTCTTTTATATATATAGATAAATAAATAATTTCATGTTTATTTCCTTTTTCCTACCTACTACCATTAACATTAACAAATAGGTACACATACACACCTAATTATAATAATATTGGAAGAATTTGTGATTTGATTTTAATGAGCAAGTGTTATTTGTATGCTCTTCTATGTACCTACTTGTCCATTTCACGCCTAACAGAGTTAACGGAATTAGATAAAAAATTGTAAATTCAGAGAAAGATTTTTCTTTTGCTGGGAACACTGGGGCCGGTGTTACGAGAGCCATAAACATGAACCTATGTTTGTTATGTTTGTACATTAGTCTGGAATAGAACAAACTAATTATAATGATAAATCTTACAGGAGCTTTGTTATTAGTCAAAGAAGTTGTAAAACAAAACATTAGAAGCAACCCCGCCCTGCCTTCACATGGATGCAATATCAATTTACTTCAATTTTAATACGTACCTACGCAATATTACTACATATTTAATTATACACAATTCCTTGTAATTCACTTATACGGTTATTGCATAATAGTTATTATTGTTAGTGCCATATTTTGTACTTTATTTTTGAATTAATCTATCTATTCGTGAAAACCTTTGGAAAATCGGTTTAGTAGTTTTAGCGTAAAGTGGGCACAGACAGACTCGACGGAGAACTTGGTTGTATAATATGTAATGATAAGGACACATAATATTCAAATGAATCAATTATCTACAGCTAAAACCCTTTATTTGCAGCATTTCTTTCCGCAAATCTTTATATTTACCTACTATTTTTTAGAATATTGTTACTTTTTTCCTACTATCCTATCATTTAATGTCATACCTAAATAAAAACAAACCAACATTGCAGTTTGTACAGGTTTTTAATAGCCATTTCTTTATGCAAACCTTTAAATTGATTTTTCTCAAAACTATCTTTTTAACAGCTTTTTGCAGTAAGGGGACGATATGTGTAATTGTTTGGATGTATGTACCTACGCTGATTGCAATATTGATGACAAATTAATAACGCCATAAGATTCTTTAAATAAAGAAGAAATAAACTACCCAACAATTGAGAAAGAGTTGTTAGCTATCGTTTGGTCAGTCAAACATTACCTTTACGGTAGAAAATTCAAAATATTTACAGACCATAGACCTTTAATTTATTTGTTCGGAATGAACACGTTGAAATAGTGAAATGAAACATACAAACTAGCTTTATCGAGATTTCTTAGTTTAGAAAAGAAAATGGCTAAGGAGCCGTCTTACTCAGAAAAATATCGCCAAAAATATTCACGACATGATTTCAAAGGGGTACGCTGAACAGTGTTCGGCACATTCAGATACTGGGGCTCGTCTTTGGTATTTACCTCATTTTGGTGTTGTTAATCCCAATAAACCTCAAAAGTTACGCGTCGTTCATGACGCAGCCGCGAGATCTCGGGGCATCTCATTAAACTCTTTATTATTAACAGATCCGGACCTCCTCGCGTCATTGTTTGAAACGTTACTTCGTTTTAGGGAGGGCAAAATTGCAATAACAGCGGATATCAGGGAAATGTTTCCACAAGTTAAAATAATAGAGAGGGACAGAAATGCTCTAAGATTTTTGTGGCGCGACAGCCCAAATGAACCCATTATAACTTATCGCATGTCGTCAATGATATTTGGCGCTGCTTCTAGTCCTTTCACTGCTATATATATTAAAAATAAAAATGCACTTGAATGGCAGGAACGCTATCCAGAAGCAGCCCAAGCCATAATTTCTGAACATTATATGGACGACTATATTGGGAGCCTGGACAGTACAGACCAAGCTGCTCAGGTCGCTGTTGACATTTACACCGTCCATCAAAAAGCTGGATTTGACATGCGTGGGTGGGTGTCAAACGATCTCTCGGCACTTTCCATGTTGCCGAAAGAGAGCTTGCTCGAATTACCTTACGCAAATGCAAATGTAGACGTAAACCTAGGTCATCTATTCACACCGGTGCGCACGCTTGGCCTTATTTGGCAACCCGTCAACGATTTGATTGGTTTCAACACGGGTTTGAACAAAGGTCACGAGTTGCCAAATAAGCTCACTAAGCGCGTAGTGCTAGCTACAGTCATGCGTGTTTTTGACCCTCTTGGTATTCTTGCGCCGATTATCGTGCAAGGTCGCATCATGTTTCAGGACGCCTGGCGTAAGGGTCTGGGATGGGACGAAGAGCTCTCTCAGAGTGATAGTACTGCGTGGAGACTTTGGTTTAAAGATTTATTTACAGTTTCTAGTTTGCAAATACCACGCTGCTATAATCTGAGTGCGCTCGACGTAGTTACTCGCGAACTTCATGTGTTCTCGGATGCGAGTGAGTCTGCATTCGCCGCATGCGCCTATTGGCGCTTCGTTTATTCGAATAGTGAGGTGAAACTAGCCTTAATCTGTAGTAGAGTCCGTGTAGCACCACTCAAGCCCGTTTCCATTCCACGCTTAGAGCTTCAGGGTGCTCTAATGGCCGCGCGTCTCGCAACCTCAATTTGTGAGGCCCATAGAGCGAAGCCCACCCAACGTATATTTTGGTGCGATTCAATGACAGTTTTGGGTTGGCTACGTAGTGACGCGCGGACATTTAAACCCTTCGTGTCACATCGAGTCGGCGAGATTCTAGAGATTACGGACGTAAGTGAGTGGCGATGGTTACCTAGCAACCTTAATGTAGCTGATGATGCAACACGGTCTAAACGCTCCGTGCTCTCTTCTGATTCTCGCTGGATCTCGGGCCCGAGCTTTCTTCTATCTTCAGACTGGCCAACTGAACCTAATATTGATACTAGTGGCCTAGGTCAAGAAGAAGTTAAATCATCTTATCATCATAATGTTCATCTGATCTCCGATACGGATGATTTGCCCGCACCACTCGCAGCGGATCCTAAGAGATTCAGTTCATGGCTGAGAATGGTGCGAGCAACAGTAATGGCGCATAAATTCGTTGCCATGTTACGCGCGCGTAGTCTACAAAGACGGGGCATTAATACTTGCACATCCTCTCCTTGGTTTTTAAATGTATCAACTAATCTATCGATGACTACGGCGAGTGACATACACCTGGCAGAAGCGCACATTCTACGACAGAGTCAACTTGATTCCTTCCGAGACGATATATTGAGTATCAAGAACCATGAGCAGCTGCCACGTAGCAGTTGTCTGTTTAAGTTGTCGCCATTCGTCGACGTTCAGAACGAGTTGCGGATGGCCAGTCGGATTGTAGCTGCACCTGACGTTGCGGAAAATACAACACGACCAATGATTTTGGACGGAAAACACCCAGCTGTGCGTCTTATGATACTGCGCTATCACCAAAAGACTGCCCATCAGTATAATGAAATGGTAATAAACGAACTCCGCCAAAACTACTGGATTATTGGGCTAAGAAATGCCGTTCGGTCCGTTGCTCATGACTGCCAAATTTGCAAGCTCCGACGTGCAACTACTTTTCAACCGCCAATGGGCGATCTACCAGAAGCACGCCTAGCCCACCACCGACGCGCATTTACTTTCGTCGGGTTGGACTATTTGGGGCCAGTCTTAGTATCCATCGGACGGAGACGAGAAAAGCGGTATGTCGCACTTTACACATGCCTTGTGGTTCGTGCTGTACACATTGAAATAGTAAACAGTCTCTCAACGGATTCAGCTATTATGAGTCTTCGCCGTTTCATAGCACGGCGAGGCACACCTGCTGAAATCTGGTCCGATAACGGGACAGCTTTTGTTGGAGCCAGCAGAGAGTTACGCAATTTATATGCTGATGCGATATCCGAATTTGGGGCTAACAAGCAAATTAGCTGGCGTTTTATTCCTCCTTCCGCACCTTTTATGGGAGGAGCGTGGGAACGGCTGGTAGGAAGTATAAAGCGAGCGCTGAAGGTAACTTTAATTGAACGCGTGCCCAGCGAAGAAGTGTTGTGTACCCTACTGGCTGAAGCGGAAGCAATAGTGAACGCGCGCCCACTCACGTATGTGTCGCTTGATCCGACAAGTGAAGAGGCGCTCACTCCTGCACATTTTTTACTAGGCACGTCATCCGGAAGACCAATTCCCGCCACCATGAGCGACGTTGATTTGTTGAGCCGAAGTAGATGGCGAAGGGCAATAAGGCTGACAGATCACTTTTGGCCGCGTTGGGTCAAAGAATACCTGCCAACATTAGCACCAAGAAGGGGCGAGGGCTCTGTGTCAAATATCGCACTGGGTGATATAGTGATTATTTGTGACAGCAACCTGCCGAGGGGCTCTTGGCCCAAAGGTCGTGTGAGTGCCCTGTTCCCAGGCAGGGATAACATAGTCAGAGTCGCGGACGTTGCCACATCTGCAGGAACCTTTAGGCGGCCTCTTAAAAAACTGATTAAAATATAGTGTTTTGTACTAAAAAAGGGGAGAATGTGCAAGATGGACAAATTTTTTGTATGTTTTTATACTTTTAATTTTGTCTATGATTTTACTTTTGATGTCTTTTGATGTTTGGAAATAAACTGTGATTTTTCTACAACCATTGGAACTAGCGAATTTTATTTATCTCTTATATCGGTTACAACTATTTTGCGTTCTTAATTATTTGTCCAGCGGCCAGTGCGCTCGGAATACAACCTGCTTTACATATTATATTAAAAAATATAAAAAAGTTAAGATGTTTTGTATAATATTTATATCGATTTATACGTCGATAATATAATTATATTATGATGTGATTAAAAGTTATTATTGATAAATTAATACAAAGATATGAAAAAAAAAATGTTTTTAGGATTGTTCGCTTGTTATCGTTCTTAATTATATGTCCACCATTGTATATATAGGTATATATATAAATAAGCTACGACATAGAAAATAAAAATATTTAAAATTGGATGCTATGTCTAGCTATGAAGGACATGAATAGCCAAGCTGATATTCAGTCTGCAGGTGCAGAGGTAAAGCATCTCCAAAAGGAGGTTGATGAAAATCGCTTACAGAGGGGATTAAGGGGGTAGGGCGCTGAAAATTTGTAACACAGCGAGACATGGCATCCAATTATAAGTATTTTGTTTTTTCCCTATTACAAACTTTCAGCGCCCTACCCCCGTCATCCCCTCTGTAAGCGATTTTCACCAACCTCCTTTTGGAGATGCTTTACCTCTGCACCTGCAGACTTAATATCAGCTTGGCTATTCATGTCCTTCATAGCTAGACATAGCATCCAATTTTAAATATTTTTATTTTCTTTGTCATAGCTAATTTATATATATATATATATATATATATTAAATATATTGATGCAATGGTGTATTTTAGAAATTAAATATAAGTTCCGAGGGTCGAGGAGGGGGGCGAAAGCGGGGTTGGGGGTGGATTTAAAAAAAAATTGGTGTCTTTAATTTAGTCGGGTTATAATTGGCTGCTAACTTCACACCGGTAACAAAATGATGTAGGAAACAATTGTATAGAATAAAATGATCTACAAAAAAGTCTGCAGTAGCATACCTATACCTATCTCTAATAGACAAGTAGTCATAAGTGTATTTACATAGGTATTCATATTGTTATAAACCCATATTGCACCCGTGCGAAGCTGGGGGCGGGATAGCCAATTGGAATACAAAACATAAAATACTACAGGTTGCAGTAGGGTGTTAGAGGGAAAAAGTTATTTTTGATCAGATCTACTTGAAACTTTTTTGACATTACATTCGAGGTGACATTGTTTCACATTATTAAATAACCCAATAATAATAACCCAATTTACACATTTTCGAGCTTATGACTCACTGAGCAACTATGGGGGTAAAAAATTGAATGAAGAGAAAATTCCTTGCTTACTTACATAAGTTATGTCACTAATATCTACCTAAGAATTAATACAAAGTGATACAAAAGACAAAGCGGGCAATATAAAGGAATTTTATAAGTATACAAGCATAAGATCAGTTTTCTACAAAAAAAAAATGTTTTTATACTACACCTGCTCAGAAAGGGAAAATTTTTAATTGAACATCTTTCTTTAACAATTTTATTGTAAGTAAGCTGAGCTGTGACCCTGTAAGAAATGTGTAAGTGTACTAATATTATAAATATTGTTTGTAAGAAGTAAACCCTATGTTAAAAATTACTTCACTGTTATGACTTACTTGGACTAATGGACATAGATTATGATATTAGTGATACTTAGCAACTTATGGTTGTGTCGCTGTAGTGGGGCTACCTGCTACACTACTACATGCACTAACATAGCTAGACTACAGTACTAGCGGCGGTACTTGGAACGTCCAGGTCCTGGCGAGACTCCCGCCTCATCCACATGATGCTGCTCAGTGCTGACGCCCAGTGACGCCTTGTGACGCCGTCGCCGCCTCGTTACCAACTTCACTGGACTCTGGGAGTATAGTATAGGTACCAATCCAGCCACCACCGCCAGCGACCTACATTGATAGATAGTATGGCTAGACTAGCTAGTAGAGAGTACTTATATTCCTTGCTAGCTAGCTAGATCAAAGAAAGAGTTAAGTAATTATAATTACTATCAATTCATAGTGTAGTACTCAGTTATCTGTGGTTTAATGCAGGGGAAGTGCAGAAATATATTGTACAGAAGAAATAATATTAGATATTACTTATATTCCTTGATTAGCAGTCTTTCCAGTCTTTCTTTCACAGAGCAAGTAAAATTGATTATAAATATGTCATTCATCTGAGATAAATACGCTTAAATACTATACTCTGTCTACGTTATAAATATAATATTATAATCACAGGCTAGTAAAAATTATAATACAATAAATTCAAGCTGCAGTAAAATAGCGCTGTGCTTTACAAGTTTACATTCTCTACCACTACCACCTCTACTAACAGACTGACTGTTGGTTGTTGCGAGCCCGTAGGCGCCGAAGCGACTGATTAGCCGGAACTCCGGTTAGGTAGGCTGTGTAGGTCTAAGAACAATAACTAATTACATAGAAGTAGCCATCTTTAGACAGATAGTTATCTTTTTTACTCTTATGGTTGTTTTCTTGTTGGCAAAATGAAACAACATTACTTTTGTCATGATGACATATAGATTGTGCGTACACTGTTTTACAAATGTACAGATTTGACAGGTTGCTATCTAAGAACAATGACTAAAGACATAGAATGAGCTATAATTCCTAACAAGCGTACATAGCAACCTGTCAAATCTGTAGCCATTAGAACCATTGTATGCTACTTATTTAAAATGTACCAATTATTTGCTACTGTCAAGTGACAAAATACGTCATCTCAAATTAGTCGGGTTAAGACTTTTGTTATTGTAAAAACTATTTTCGTGTAAAATCCTGTGATTTTTGTGATAGAACTATAGAGTAATATGTATATTGTGAAGGTATAAACTATGGCATGTGTTAATCTCGTATGGGAAGAGAAGAAAATAACACCCAAATTATAAGCTATCCACAGACTACTTATATATATGACGGGAAAAAGCTATCATCGGTAAGCCTTGCTTTTTTGTTTACCTATCCATTTTCCTTAAAAAATTTGGCAATGTATACTTAAAAATATTTAAAATTACATTTTCTTTTATTCTATGTATAATAATTACTATTAATTAGTTTAATAATTTACTTAGTATAATTAATTTTTGAAAATAGAATATAGCCTATGTCACTCAGGGTGAATGTAGCTTTCCAATGGTGAAATAATTTTTGAAATCGGCACAGTAGTTTTTGAGTTTATTCATTACAAACATACAAACAAACATACAAATCTTTCCTCTTTATAATATTAGTATAGATAGATAGATTAATACAAATTCACTTTTCAGTGTATTTTGACTAATTCTGCGGTTTTTGGATTCTGCAGCTTTCCGAGATGTCGACAAGGGTCACATTGATAAGCTTGAAAAGGAAATTGTACGTCTTCAGAATTTAGCTAAAAGAAGACTACTAAAAATAAATTCAAACATATTTAATTATAAGAATTCATTATATTACTAAAATAACTGAAATATCCAAAGCTAAGGTTCGGTCGTTTTTGACAAAACCTGTCATTTTCAAATGTCAATAATATCCCTTCTACTACAATTTCACTAACATGCAAGCCAAGGTGTGGAAATTTATGGCAAGTTCAAGATGACAACAAGAATTTTATTGTACTTTTATATAAAGTATAGGGATTTTGCGGATATTTATTAAAGAGGTTGTTGTTTTAATCTATATATATAAAAATCAATTAACATTTCTTTGTCTCGCTAAAACTCGAGAACGGCTGAACCGATTTAGGGGTAGTGGTAGTGGTAAAGGTAGGGGTAGGGGTAGGGGTAGTGTAGGGGTAGGATTAGGGGTAGGAGTAGGGGTAGGAGTAGGGGTAGGTGTAGGGGTAGGGTAGGGTAGGGTAGGGTAGGGTAGGGTAGGGGTAGAAGTAGGGGTAGGGTAGGGGTAGGGGTAGTGCAAGCAAGCCAACGTTTGGGCAGGACAACGTCTGCCGGGTCCGCTAGTGTTTTGATATTTTTATTTCTCATTACAATGTTCTCATAAATTAGGATCAAATCTCCACATTGTATATATAGCTTCTGTCTAAATAAATAGTTAGGATTTAGATAATAAATTGGTAGGTTTTTAATAAGGTAGGTCAATAGTTAGGATTTTGTAAAATACATTGTTTATATTTATATCTGTCTGCCTTATTATTCTCTTCCCTCATACAATAGCACCCAGGCCGCCGACCTTGAGATGTCTTACAGGTCCATGTCGTACACTATGTCGACAAATCAGAGCAACACCACTACATCAAAAGATACTGAAGCTACTTTCCTTTTATGACCTTTGGAGTACCTAGAGTACCCATAAGGGCCTAGGTTCAACTCTCTAGTTGTTACATAGGTACCATAATATAGATTATACATATTGTATATAATTGTGCATGCGAGCAAAGTCGGGGCAAGCCGCTAGTATAAAATATAGCCTATGTTACTTAGTGATAATATAGCATAGCACTGGTGAAATAAGTATTATTTTAAATCGATCCAGTAGTTTTTGAGTTTATTCATTACTAGTGGACCCGGCAGACGTTGTCCTGCCCAAACGTTGGCTTGCCTGCACTACCCCTACCCCTGCCACTATCACTAACTTTGGCAATATTATTTGTCGTAAAAAGTAAATGACAAAAAAATTTTATTGTGGGATATCCATAAGAGGTAGACATATACCATCGCGGAGTTTTCTGTAGACCTTTTTAATGTGTACAATACTTAGTACATTATTTTGATAAATCTCGTAGGGTTCAGCCTGCGTTTGCAATGTAAGCGGAAAAAATGTAATTATTTACTACATCACATTAGAAACCTCAAAAATAACAGTATTTCTCCACTATTTAATGGATGTTATTATACATATAAACCTTCCTCTTCAATCACTCTTTCATTAGAAAAACCGCATCAAAATCCGTTGCATAGTTTTAAAGATTTAAGCATACATAGGGATATAGGGACAGAAAAAGCGACTTTGTTTTATACTATGTAGTGAAGTACAAACAAAAATACAAATCTTTTCTCTTTATAATATTAGTGTAGAATGTAGATATAGACTGTTTAGTACACTTTAGCGGTATATTTTCGTATGGCAACTGTGACCGGCTAAATTTGCATTATTTCCCAACTACCCTTTTTTCATATCCACTTTTCTATTGTCTCCTACCTGTTGTGCTCTGTGCAATATCACTCTCTCCCGAAACTAACGGGATTACGGGACACTCCCACAAGAACCAGGACTCAAGATCAGAAAATAAACGCGTGGTACCACTGCGGTAAGAAGAAGAGAGATCAACCAGAACAGTCCACTAATATCAGGTCAGAGATTCCTATTATCTTACTCCCATCTCGTGCGTCATACAGCAAGCCTCTAATCCGGGCCCTGTATCGCACATTTTTTGGTCCTCCGGCCGCATATTCTCATCTTCCTATCCTCTCTTTGATTGTCGCGGTTGCCTAGTTTACTTGATACCTTGTGTAATCCTGGTTGGCAGGCACATATGTCTACCAAGTTAATTATCTGCCCAGTGCATCCAACATACTCACTGCCCAGTGCATTTTAGGTGGGTACCTACATATTCATTAACTTAGCAGGATTGCTAATTTGTAGGAAATTGCTAATTATATAAAATTAGAATTAAGAAGCTTTTTGAATACCTTTAATGAAAATATTCTAGCTCTTAAAGCACTTAACTTTGAGGTTAATAATTGGTCATTCATTTTATTGCATGTTTTGATAAAGAAGTTACCTATTGAAATCAGGAATCAATTTGAATTAACACTTAAGAAGAATTAACACATAGCTATCTGTCAGGTGCTTGGACCTTTATGGCTACTTCTATGTCTTTAGTTATTGTTCTTAGGGTTGCTATGTACGCTTGTTAGGAATTAATAGCTCATTCTATGTCTTTAGTTATTGTTCTTAGGTGTAGTTCCACAGTTTGATCACAGAGTATCAACAACACTATCATCATTCTGTCAGTCAGTGTCTTTGTCAGTGCAAATCATATTCAGTCTACGGTCTCAGAGGAATGAATTTCCTCCGAGGGGCGAGGCCAAAGAGTATAATAATATAGGGGCCAGCACAGAGCAAGTACTCTTTGGTACTCTTTTATACTGGGAACTACTGGGAAGGCTGAGCCAGCCAGTGGTCGTGCAGTGGTCTTTTTACTTGCTCTGTGTTGGACCTTGGTCAAGTTTGTGTTAGTCAAGAGGGTAGGTAGAGACTTCTTATATTCCTTGGTCAAGAGTCAAGCAAGAATATAAGAGGAGAAAAGAGAGACTCATAACATAAGAGTGCGGGCGGAGTAAGTTGAGCTAATACCGAGTTACGTGATCTAGTCTAGTAGAGGGTGGAGCGTCAAGTGTGCATGGCACTACGAGCCCTGCGAGCCTGGAGCTTGCCAAGGATCCGCGCCATGAGCTCCAATCAGGCAGCGGGTAGTGCGGGTACGGGGGCTGAAACGGCGCTGGAGAAGCTGCAGCAGAACCCCTACTACAACAAGTACGCGGAGCGTATAAGTCAGCTGCAGCAAGAGGATCCCGCCGCGTTCCTGCAACGTGCTGCACCCGTCACACCCACCACGACCGGCATACCCGCCACGACCGCGCCCTCGGTAGCTGCTGTCGACACCAGGTTAGTTACTGGCTGCCATTATCACTACCTAATATTCTTTGTACTTTCTACCTAGGTAAGTACAAAATGTAAGCTACAACACAATTATAATATTGAACAGGTATATAATACCTATTAGTAAAATGTTGTAATTAAATCAGATAATAAAGATTAGCAGCCAAAACTGCAATAAAATGATTAAATGACAAGGTGTATTAAACCTACTATTATATAACATTTTATATCAAAACAATATAAGTCTTTCTGGCCACACAGCATGGTATAAAGCCAGCTAGGCCTGACTCCCGTATATATTATTTTTAAAGTATTTTTTTCATTTCATTATAACTTGCATTGTAGTATGTATGTAGTATGCTGTTTCTGTCTGAAGGATTAAAACATTTTTCCCATTTAAGGTTTTGTAGAAACTATGCAAAATTTATTTCCATACATATTTTAAACCTCTTTTCTCGTATTCCTTAGTCTAAATACTCTAAGCATATTTGGGTATTTCTAATACAAATTTTGAATTTTGAGAAATGCTTCATTATAATTTGTCTTTATGCAAACTTTTACATCACTCTTCAACCTTCCATTGGGAATTGGGATGCAATTATTGAAAATCCTTTTATACCTATTCTTCATGACTTCTCTCAAGTATTTATTAAAGGTTTCAAAAAAATTGTTCACCCATACAAAACACCTCCTGTTACAAATGCTGAAATATGTGTTCCTTTATTTATAGGTATATTATTAGAGTATGTATTAAAATAAATAATGTAAAATAACCTCTTATTTCTGATTAAGAGATAGTATAATATAAAACAAAGTCCCATGCCTTTTGATTTTGTTGCGGTTCTCACTATTAGATAGGTTGCTTCAGTGGGAAGGTTTACGAGTATTAAACATGGACCTATGTTTGGGGGCTGAGCATTAACAGTATAATTGAATCAAGCCTGGAAAAAAAGTTGGGTATACTGTCTAATCCGTGTCGGGTTCTGGGGTAGCCAGGCCGGGTAGGTATAGCTGGAAAACTCGTAGTAAACTTTCACCATTCGTTTATTGGTCGAATTAACAAGGAAGGAACAAGCAGCAAAAGAACAACCAGTAAAAGCATCCGTAAGGAGTCAAGGAGAAGGAGCCGTCAAAGGAGAAGGAGCAAGGAGCGCACTGTAATAAAAATGAACTACACATTACTACAGGGCGTTAAGCTATTGAAGTAACACAATACAAAGTATGATTAAAATACTTACAATAGTTATTTGCGCTCCTTTTATATTAACATAGATATTAGTTCTTGAATACCTACTGATTCAATACATTTTATATAGTTATTTACTTAGTTGATAAAATAGAAATATAATAAATTTTACAATTGGCAAAATAACTGCCTAAGTCAACAGTTTGTGAAGGAATGAGTAAAATTTTAATTTAGGTTCCATACAATGTTCTATTGAATTAAAATGAACAATATCGTGTTCTAAAATCAAAATAAATGCTATTTATGATGGCCAGCTTGTAAGCGGCCAGGAAAATAAGGTCGTATCATCACAATACCGGGGTTCCCCCGAAAAAATCCTGACCTTAATGAAGGATTTTATTCAAAGAATTAATAAAATAAAGTTTGATGATGAGACTTATATAAAAATACTAATGAATGAAATGAAAAGATAAATTTACAAGTTTTATTATAAATAAAACTAATTATTTTACAAGAGAAACGATTTCCACAATCACACAAATCACAAACATTCATCTTCATTTAATCTGTTATTAGTAAGTACAGTAAACTCATTTATAATATAGAGTAATTCCCATTTAATAAGGAATGACTCAAAAACGTTCTCAAATTTAGTAAGGGCTTAGTTATACAGTTACCATCCGCTGTTTTAAGTTTATTTATATATAATACAATAGACGAAGGCTTGTTTAAAGAGTCGCAATCCGCTCATACGAACACCCATGGGAAATACATCCACAGATATAATAAGTAGTAATAATAGACGAAGGCTTTTTTAACGAGTCGCAATCCGCTCTAAAAGACACCCATGAATACCCTGATATTCATAGATATAATAATAATAAACAAATGTTTATTTAAAGAGCCGTAATTTGCTCTAATAAACACCCATGGAAATACATCCACAGATATTAGGTATAATATTTATAATAGACGAAGGCTTTTTTAAAGAGTCGCAATCCGCTCTAAATAATTACAAGTATTTACAATAAATGAAATGATGAGAATGAAATAAGGAAAATAGTAATTATTAATCATGGTTATATATTCAACCTGTAATTTGTAAATATGTAAAAGTTTTAGTTACTTAGATGTTTACAACCAAATTGTGAAATTGAAATAAATTTAACCTCCCTTGTAACCTTGTAAATAAGGTTATAAATACAATTTAATAAATTGTTAATAAAATAAAGAAAAATGTAAAATAATATAGATATAAAAAATTCCTTGGTTTAAGTAAGTGTAACTCATCCATATTGAAAGAGAAAAAAAAAATTATGAAATAAAATCAACGCATGCGTTAAGGTATGCGCTAACTCAAACTATCCACGAGCAAAGCCAGTGAAAAGCTAATAATATAAGTATATGAAATAAAATAATATTTGAATTTAAATCAACATGACTACCCCTAGTTGTAATAAGAGCGTAATCATATGTCTATGAAATAGACTTCATAGTAAATAACAATTGAAAATTGAAAGAAAATCGAACGTCGTCGATTCAAAATTTAAAAATTTGTCAATGACAAAGAAATTATATAGGATACATTTGAAAATCGAATATTCCAATGCTATATTGCCGAGCAAAACAAATTGTGTAAAACAAAGAAAAATCAAGTGAGTTCAAATTCTGATATCGAGGTGCTTTTATATGTATCATAATTTATTTGAAATTTATTATTATATATTAAATTTATTCTCGGAAATATTTTAATATTTTAATTGCCTTACTTATGTAAACTGTAGGTGTGATATTAGAAATCATTAAAATAAGAATGGACAAATTGTTTTGGATATTTTAAAAATGTATTTAAAAAAATCACAATTAATGAAATTTTTGAATTAAATAATATTTATTTATGTATTATTTTATGGAATCACGATAGACTTTTAGAATAAAAATAGAATTTTTAGCAATTATAAGAAAAATTAATATATATTATTTTTCTTGAAAAAATTACGACTATAAAAAGAACCTTTTTCTATTAAGAGATATTGAATTGACGGGATATGATAATGGAAATTAAATTAATATCATTTACGGTATAAGTTTAAGTTATGGGAAGTAATCTATAGATTTCAAATATATATGATGAAAATCTCACATACAACCATACATTCAATGTGAATATATAATCTGAATTTACGAAATTAATAAGTGAATTTAGTGTAAAATTATTCAAGAATACTGCCTTTGAAAAAAAAAATATCCTCTTCAATAATGGAATCTGACCAAGATCATCAGACTTGTCAACCTCGAAGGTTTGCCGACATAACCTTGATTCAGAACCATAATCTCCAAGAAATATTCTACTGAATTTAAATAGAATTACGTTATATATTAAGATTATATAGACATTACATATCCTGAAATAAAAGTTTGTATTAAAATAAATATTATGTTCTCTTACTTCGTTATTCTTTCTTCTTTATTCCTTCTTCCTGCAGCATTTTAATCACGTTTGGGCGCCATTGTCGGGTTGTGGGGTAGCCAGGCCGGGTAGGTATAGCTGGAAAACTCGTAGTAAACTTTCACCATTCGTTTATTGGTCGAATTAACAAGGAAGGAACAAGCAGCAAAAGAACAACCAGTAAAAGCATCCGTAAGGAGCCAAGGAGCCGTCAAAGGAGAAGGAGCAAGGAGCGCACTGTAATAAAAATGAACTACACATTACTACAGGGCGTTAAGCTATTGAAGTAACACAATACAAAGTATGATTAAAATACTTACAATAGTTATTTGCGCTCCTTTTATATTAACATAGATATTAGTTCTTGAATACCTACTGATTCAATACATTTTATATAGTTATTTACTTAGTTGATAAAATAGAAATATAATAAATTTTACAATTGGCAAAATAACTGCCTAAGTCAACAGTTTGTGAAGGAATGAGTAAAATTTTAATTTAGGTTCCATACAATGTTCTATTGAATTAAAATGAACAATATCGTGTTCTAAAATCAAAATAAATGCTATTTATGATGGCCAGCTTGTAAGCGGCCAGGAAAATAAGGTCGTATCATCACAATACCGGGGTTCCCCCGAAAAAATCCTGACCTTAATGAAGGATTTTATTCAAAGAATTAATAAAATAAAGTTTGATGATGAGACTTATATAAAAATACTAATGAATGAAATGAAAAGATAAATTTACAAGTTTTATTATAAATAAAACTAATTATTTTACAAGAGAAACGATTTCCACAATCACACAAATCACAAACATTCATCTTCATTTAATCTGTTATTAGTAAGTACAGTAAACTCATTTATAATATAGAGTAATTCCCATTTAATAAGGAATGACTCAAAAACGTTCTCAAATTTAGTAAGGGCTTAGTTATACAGTTACCATCCGCTGTTTTAAGTTTATTTATATATAATACAATAGACGAAGGCTTGTTTAAAGAGTCGCAATCCGCTCATACGAACACCCATGGGAAATACATCCACAGATATAATAAGTAGTAATAATAGACGAAGGCTTTTTTAACGAGTCGCAATCCGCTCTAAAAGACACCCATGAATACCCTGATATTCATAGATATAATAATAATAAACAAATGTTTATTTAAAGAGCCGTAATTTGCTCTAATAAACACCCATGGAAATACATCCACAGATATTAGGTATAATATTTATAATAGACGAAGGCTTTTTTAAAGAGTCGCAATCCGCTCTAAATAATTACAAGTATTTACAATAAATGAAATGATGAGAATGAAATAAGGAAAATAGTAATTATTAATCATGGTTATATATTCAACCTGTAATTTGTAAATATGTAAAAGTTTTAGTTACTTAGATGTTTACAACCAAATTGTGAAATTGAAATAAATTTAACCTCCCTTGTAACCTTGTAAATAAGGTTATAAATACAATTTAATAAATTGTTAATAAAATAAAGAAAAATGTAAAATAATATAGATATAAAAAATTCCTTGGTTTAAGTAAGTGTAACTCATCCATATTGAAAGAGAAAAAAAAAATTATGAAATAAAATCAACGCATGCGTTAAGGTATGCGCTAACTCAAACTATCCACGAGCAAAGCCAGTGAAAAGCTAATAATATAAGTATATGAAATAAAATAATATTTGAATTTAAATCAACATGACTACCCCTAGTTGTAATAAGAGCGTAATCATATGTCTATGAAATAGACTTCATAGTAAATAACAATTGAAAATTGAAAGAAAATCGAACGTCGTCGATTCAAAATTTAAAAATTTGTCAATGACAAAGAAATTATATAGGATACATTTGAAAATCGAATATTCCAATGCTATATTGCCGAGCAAAACAAATTGTGTAAAACAAAGAAAAATCAAGTGAGTTCAAATTCTGATATCGAGGTGCTTTTATATGTATCATAATTTATTTGAAATTTATTATTATATATTAAATTTATTCTCGGAAATATTTTAATATTTTAATTGCCTTACTTATGTAAACTGTAGGTGTGATATTAGAAATCATTAAAATAAGAATGGACAAATTGTTTTGGATATTTTAAAAATGTATTTAAAAAAATCACAATTAATGAAATTTTTGAATTAAATAATATTTATTTATGTATTATTTTATGGAATCACGATAGACTTTTAGAATAAAAATAGAATTTTTAGCAATTATAAGAAAAATTAATATATATTATTTTTCTTGAAAAAATTACGACTATAAAAAGAACCTTTTTCTATTAAGAGATATTGAATTGACGGGATATGATAATGGAAATTAAATTAATATCATTTACGGTATAAGTTTAAGTTATGGGAAGTAATCTATAGATTTCAAATATATATGATGAAAATCTCACATACAACCATACATTCAATGTGAATATATAATCTGAATTTACGAAATTAATAAGTGAATTTAGTGTAAAATTATTCAAGAATACTGCCTTTGAAAAAAAAAATATCCTCTTCAATAATGGAATCTGACCAAGATCATCAGACTTGTCAACCTCGAAGGTTTGCCGACATAACCTTGATTCAGAACCATAATCTCCAAGAAATATTCTACTGAATTTAAATAGAATTACGTTATATATTAAGATTATATAGACATTACATATCCTGAAATAAAAGTTTGTATTAAAATAAATATTATGTTCTCTTACTTCGTTATTCTTTCTTCTTTATTCCTTCTTCCTGCAGCATTTTAATCACGTTTGGGCGCCATTGTCGGGTTGTGGGGTAGCCAGGCCGGGTAGGTATAGCTGGAAAACTCGTAGTAAACTTTCACCATTCGTTTATTGGTCGAATTAACAAGGAAGGAACAAGCAGCAAAAGAACAACCAGTAAAAGCATCCGTAAGGAGCCAAGGAGCCGTCAAAGGAGAAGGAGCAAGGAGCGCACTGTAATAAAAATGAACTACACATTACTACAGGGCGTTAAGCTATTGAAGTAACACAATACAAAGTATGATTAAAATACTTACAATAGTTATTTGCGCTCCTTTTATATTAACATAGATATTAGTTCTTGAATACCTACTGATTCAATACATTTTATATAGTTATTTACTTAGTTGATAAAATAGAAATATAATAAATTTTACAATTGGCAAAATAACTGCCTAAGTCAACAGTTTGTGAAGGAATGAGTAAAATTTTAATTTAGGTTCCATACAATGTTCTATTGAATTAAAATGAACAATATCGTGTTCTAAAATCAAAATAAATGCTATTTATGATGGCCAGCTTGTAAGCGGCCAGGAAAATAAGGTCGTATCATCACATCCGTCAGAGATTTAACAAAATGATGTAGAATAAAATTATTACAAAAAAGTCAGAGGATCTCTAATAGATACTATATAGGTACAATTTTTGGGTCTGCTTGACAGTATGAGGTATTAATATTAATTTTACCAGCAGTAAAAAGCAATTGTAAAAACAAACACCAATAAATCAATTATAATAAACATACAAGTTATATTTTTTCGTCGAGCGCTCAAGAACGTCCAGGTATGCCAGTCTGTGTAAATTTTTTGGACCAAAATCACGATACAGCAAACGAAGATATGTAAAAAATCGGAAATATTCCGTAGAATTCAATGCACTATTTTTAAAACAACTGACATTAGGGGAACTTATAGAAAATGGCGGCCAAAGTTGGTAAAAAACACTTTATTTCGTTTTTAAAAAAAAATAGGCTTTATTTTAAAAAAGTTTAATACACAAGTTGTGGAACTATTTATTTCGGATCGGTCTAGTCCGGTCCGATGTCAATAAATTGTAAAATATATTATTTATTAAAAAAAAAAACCGTAAAAATCGCATTATTTTAAAAGACCCGTATCTCTTTGAAAAAAAAATTTTTGCAACCGAAAAGTAGTGAAAATGTAGCTCTTGACAAGCCAAAAAGAGCGTATTTTCAAATTTTAAAAATATTAAAAAGATCTAGCAGAAATTTGATTTTTCGAAAAAAAAGTGTTTTTTTAAATTCCTATAACTCATAAACCCGTAACTTTTTATAATCGTGTCTATGCTTAAAATTTTCTTTAATAGTTGCCGTAACATGTGCGAGTATTGCGCGCTTCATTAACTGATCGGTAATATGCGAAATATCGGTCAAAAAATCGGTTTCTTTTTTTTGTTCCAAAAACGTAATTTATCTTTAATAGTTAAAATTGTATAAAATTGACGTTTACGCGATGTTATAGCTGGTATTTTTCTGTAAATTTTAAAAACAAATGAACTTACTTGAAAAAAATCCCCTGGCGCCGTTTTTTAATATTATCAGCTAAAATTTATATGAGTTAAAGTTCATTATTTTTTTTTTTTTGAAATAAAAAAATACGAGAACTCCATCGGCCGTCGCTGAACACTGCAAAATTAATCACACACGGAGCTTAGCGCTGTGGTACCATACTTCAGCTCTAGCGGTGGAGTAGGGGGGGAGAGCCGACCGAGGTCGCATGCACATGAGCGACTGTCGCGACGCGGTTCCTGCATTTTTCCGAAAAATACCCATTTTTCGACCGATATTTCGCATATTACCGATCAGTTAATGAAGCGCGCAATACTCGCACATGTTACGGCAACTATTAAAGAAAATTTTAAGCATAGACACGATTATAAAAAGTCACGGGTTTATGAGTTATAGAAATTTAAAAAAAACACTTTTTTTTCGAAAAATCAAATTTCTGCAAGATTTTTTTAATATTTTTAAAATTTGAAAATACGCTCTTTTTTGGCTTGTCAAGAGCTACATTTTCACTACTTTTCGGTTTCAACATTTTTTTTTCAAAGAGATACGGGCGTTTTAAAATAATGCGATTTTTTACGGTTTTTTTAAATAAATAATATATTTTACAATTTATTGACATCGGACCGGACTAGACCGATCCGAAATAAATAGTTCCACAACTTGTGTATTAAACTTTTTTAAAATAAAGCCTATTTTTTTATAAAAACGAAATAAAGTGTTTTTTACCAACTTTGGCCGCCATTTTCTATAAGTTCCCCTAATGTCAGTTGTTTTAAAAATAGTGCATTGAATTCTACGGAATATTTCCGATTTTTTACATATCTTCGTTTGCTGTATAACGGTTACGAAAATTTTCCATACAGCTCAAAATAGCCAGACTGGCCTGTACCTAAGCTTATTTGTGTAGGTATTAAAATTGTTGTAAACCCATATTGTACCAGTGTCACTAATTTATATATATAAAAATCAATGCCACTTTTCGTTGTAATTTTATAACTCGAGAACGGCTGAACCGATTTGGCTAATTCTTTTTTTGTTTTGTTCGTTACAACACAGGGGTGGTTTAGAAGAAAAAAAAAGTTGGAAAAACCTTAAAGTTCAGCTGAAAAATAAAAAATAATAAATAGGTAATTTTGTATAGGTAAAAATCGCAGGAGTAGAATTGTAGGAGTAGAGGTAGGGGTAGTGGTAGTGGTAAAGGTAGGGGTAGGGTTGCAAAAGTCAATAGATGGCGCTGTATTATACTTTCTACCACGGAAATGTGTTCAGAGTCGGTAGGCCAGGTTAGGTTCGTTAGGTTATTTATAACTCAAGAACGGCTGTACCGATTTGGCTGAAAATTGGTGGGGAGGTAGCTTA
Organism: Nemapogon koenigi; assembly: GCA_963924495.1. Lineage (NCBI taxonomy): Eukaryota > Metazoa > Arthropoda > Insecta > Lepidoptera > Tineidae > Nemapogon > Nemapogon koenigi. Next base: position 13,874,672 of record OZ004636.1, read on the forward strand.
GAGCCAGGAGACGGACATAGGATAGTAGCGGTAGTGGTTGGAGTAAGGGTAGTGGTAGTGGTTGGAGTAGTGGTAGAGGTAGTGGTTGGAGTAGGGGTAGTGGTAGTGGTTGGAGTAGGGGTAGTGGTTGGAGTAGGGGTAGGGGTAGTAGTAGTGATAGTGATAGTTGTTTTTCATGGACGAAGGAAAGTAATAGCAGGCAATATTTTTTGTTTGAATAAATGAATTTGATGTTCCAATTTTTTTTTATTATTTCACTTTATACCCGGGCCGCTAGTTATATATAATTATAAAAGAAAGTTATCATTAATTCATGACAAAGAGTACAAATTCAACAAACTTCATATTAGTAATGTACCCTAAGAAGGATTTTTAAAGATTCAACCTCTAAAAGGGTAAACTGAGCTGTTGAACTTTGTATTAGAAAAACATTTTTTTGGTCAGATTTACTAGAAACTTTGAATATATGCTCTAGATTTCTAGAATATTAGTGAGGAAAATGTTTAAAGGGATTTCAAAAAGATTAGAAAAACGGGTCCAAAAGCTTATATAGAAAATAAATTAAATTGTATTTATTTAAAACTTAGTTTAGGTATACCATTCCCCCTCTAAAAAGCTTATTATTTTTTAAGTACATTTCTGCCAGTGTCACGTCGTTATTTAGTTACATACAACTGTCGAAATTTAGAATCACTGAAAACAGTGAATAATAAGCACTTTTAATCAACTGTTTTGGTGTTTCAATTTAGAACACACCAATAATATTCTACCTCAATCTCAATGCTACACAACCTCCTTGCGCAAAAAATAATTGATACAAACTCCTTGTGCCTTTGGTGCACATAACAACTCGAGATTTGATTGGTCGACATTTTCGACAAGGAGTTTAGCATCAGAATAAAAACTCTTTTGTGTTATTTGCTGCCATTAGTAAATAGGTGATATTTTAAATACCTACTGTAAGTTGTAGGGACACAAAGTTTAATGTTACTTAATAATAAAACGATTGAAAATGCATTCAAGTGATGAAGATGTGTTACCTTCCTTTTTTATTCATTAAATGTCTATTTTTGCTTAAATCTTTCCTTTTCTCGTAGTCATGGTATAAAGTATAGTACGCAACTCTTGAATAAAACGGATTTATATCGAGGACCATGATTCATGAACCACTCGCGTCGTTCAGGATTCTAACACATAACATCTATGGCCCTCGCATTAAATCCGTCCTTTATTCACTACTTACATAATATTATACTAATGTAAAGTAAGATATAATAATAATATGATAACAATTAAAGTGTTGCATCCACATGTTATTTGACTCTACTACCACAGGTGGACATAGATAAGAAAAAAATTCATACAGTTAAAAGTATTTATTAAAATTATTTGTGTGAAATACTGCAGTCCTGCAATATTATTGTGTTCATTGTTACAGCAGGTACTCGTCCGTCTTGAACCCCAAGCTCAAGAAGCCGGCAGTGGAAGGTGCTGGTGGCGGGGCGGCGACCAGTGACAAGAAGCTGGCCGACATCATGAAGGTGGAGCTGGTGCAGGACTGCAGTGCAGTCGAGCTTCGAGCGTTGTGGGAGCAATACCATCGCGACAAGGACGTGGTGGCGGCCTGCATCCCTGTAGACCTGTACGACCGCATGGCTGCCACTCTGCGGGAGTATCCTACATTCCTGTTGCCGCTGCCTCGTGCAGACGGGTACGAGTTCATGGTGATGCAGGCTAGCGGGCCGCAGGTACACTTCACGTCGCTGCTCGCCTACCAGGTGCACGGGGAGAACGCTCCCGAGTGTCTCACGGTGATGCACTACACGGAGCTTCGGCGTTGCGGGCTGGTGCTCATGAGGGGCGAGTACGACCCGCGCGCGCTCACCGGACCCGAGGCGGCCTGTCTGGCGCAGCAGGTGCAGTGGTACTACGCGGCGGAGGACGGCCCGCGCAACGACCTGCTGCGGCGGTTCTCTCGCGAACCCGACACCTTCGTGCACACAGACCTGCTGCGACAGCTCGAGCTGCTGCCGGTGTCCATGAAGGCCGCCGCCGCCACCGCCGCGCAGTAGTCGCTCGGTCACTCGTCCGGCAGTCGTAGCAGTTCGGACAGGTCGGGCGGGTCCGGCTGGGCGAAGTACGGGTGGCGCAGCGCTCGGCGAGCCGACACACGCCGTGCTGGGTCGTACCGCAACATCGCGCCGAACAGCTCGCAGAAGGCGGCGTCGCGGCGCAGAGGACCCGTGGCCGGCAGAAGCTCGGCCGGGTCGCGCGGCGGCCAGCGCGGGAACGCGGCGCGGAAGTCGGGCAGCGACCGCACGCCCGGCCAGCTCGTCTCGTCCGGCGTGCCGAGAGCGCGGAACACGCGGAACAGCTGGTCTATCTCGGAGTCACCGGGCAGCAGGGGGCGCGCGGCGGCCATCTCGGGGGCGATGACGGCCGCGCTCCACACGTCCACGGCGGGCGAGTACAAGCGGGCACCGAGCAGCAGCTCCGGGGCGCGGTACCACAGCGTGACTACTTCGCGCGTGTAGGCGCGAGCCGGTAGCGCGGCGCGGCGAGCCAGCCCGAAGTCGGCCAACTTGAGGCGGCCGCACGCGTCCAGCAGCAGGTTCTGCGGCTTGAGGTCGCGGTGCAGCAGGCGGCGCGCGTGACAGTGAGCCAGCGCCGCGAGTAATTGTCGCAGATAGACGCGCACCAACACGGGCGACAGAGGCCCGCGCTCCAACCGCCGCTTGAGGTCGCACGACAGCCGCTCGAACACGAGCTGCAGCCCGGCGCCCGGCCCCGTGCCCGTGCCCACTACTACATCCAAGAGACGCACGACCCCCGCATGCCTCACCCCGCGCAACACAGAGATCTCCCGCAGCGCCGTCGACGGTACACCCTCGCTCTCACTGACAACATAAGTTTTGTGTAATAGTAGTAGGTACATATTATATAGTGGACGTTCAAACTTCACTAGAATACTAATTTTGTTTTGAACAAGTGTTTTAATGGTAAATGTTTACATTATCAAATCCTGAGCTTTTCTTTTTTTTTGACTTTATTAAATTGCTGCACTGCTCTATTGCATAGGTACTTTAACTATTTTCAAGTCTCCACAGCCAATACACAAACTATATATACAAAGACTAGTATGTTGTGTAGTGCGCGAGTTGCAAGCAACTCGCGTGTTTGCTGTGAGGGAACAACTACTGCCCACACCAAAGAAGACATGCTACAAGTCAGCGATAAGCCCGCCACCTATCACTAATTCCCTACTCCTACCACAACTACTCCCACTACCCCTACTCCAACCCCTACCACTACCTCTACCCCTATCACTACCACTATCCCTACTCCTACCACACTACCACTACCCCTACCCCTACTCCCTACTCCTCCAACCCCTACCACTACCTCTACTCTAAACCCTACCACTACTCCAACCCCTACCACTACCTCTACCCCTACCACTACCACTATCTCTACTCCTACCACTACCACTACCCCTACTCCAACCTATACCACTACCTCTACCCCTACCACTATCCCTACTCCTACCACTAAAACTACCTCTACTCCAACACCTACCACTACCACTGCCGCTGTTCGATTGCAAAAAATTAAAAACAAAAAAAAATTATGGGAGTTATTTTTTTTTGTATGGGAGAATATTTTTTTAACAGATTCGCTAATAGGAACAGATCCTGAACAATATTAGTTTCGGCACGTACCGATTTGTAGTTTCCCAGATAAAAAACAAAAAATAAGGGGGGCGAAAAAGGGAGGTTTCGGTTTTTTGATAACTGACGCTTCTCCGGCCGCTACCGTGGCATCGCTCGCGAGTTTAAAAAAAAATTGTATGGGACACGTGGGGGGAGGGGGGGGGGGGGTTTGGGTACGGGGAAAGGGGTAGAAATCAAATCCCAGTCCATAGGAAAAAAGAAAAGAAAATATGTATGAAAATTTGTATGGGAGTTTTATTTTGTATGGGAGATTTTTTTTTTAATGGATTCGCTAATAGAAACAGATCCTGAACATTATTAGTTTCGGAACCTACCCCCTCTGATTTGTAGTTTCCGAGATAAAAAACAAAAAAAAATTTATGGGAGGTTTTTTTTTGTATGGGAGATCATTTTTTTTCAAAAAGGGGGGTTTCGGATTTTTCTGGTTTTCACTGGGACCCCCTCTATACGATCTCACCAAAAGTTTCCCCCCATCACAACTCTTTCTGGGAAAACAAAAAAAAAGAAAAAATGTATGAAAATTTGTATGGGAGTTTTTTTTTGTATGGGAGAATTTTTTTTTTAATGGATTCACTAATAGAAACAGATCCTGAATATTATTAGTTTTGGCACCTACCCCCTCTGATTTGTAGTTTCCGAGATAAAAAACAAAAAAAAATGTATGGGAGGTTTTTTTTTGTATGGGAGATCATTTTTTTTTAATGGATTCGCTAATAGGAACACATCCTAAACATTATTAGTTTCGGCACCTACCCCATCCGATTTATACTTCTCGAGATAAAAAACAAAAAAAAATAAGGGGGGCGAAAAGGGGGGTTTGGGATTTTTCTGGTACTCACTGGGACCCCCTCTATACGATCCCACCAAAAGTTACCCCCCATCACAACTCTTTCTGGGAGAACAATTCTGTCAGTGAGTGAGTCAGTGGTAATCGAGCTTTATATAGTATAATAATGACACTAGATCTATACACAGATGTCGACACAAGAAATTGCTTATCATATGGACAATACTGAGACTAATGTTGAGTGTCAGTGTCTCCGTGTATATTCACCTTAAAAACCTTAAAAGTAATCTAAATATTAAAAATAACTAAATAAACAGGTCTGCTTGGAATAGTGGCAAGAATACTGGCTGCATTTCCCTGCTGATTCGTTGAGTGAGGAAGGAGCCAGCCCTCTTGTCACCAAAAGATACTTGTATTTAAGTTTTGAAAATAATGTAAAAGAAAAGAGGTCAGTGAAATAAAGGCTATTTTAATTATTTGACCATTTGGTCAGCTTGATTGACCACAAATTAGTTTAGGTACCACCCTTATAAACAAAGTTACAGTTTTTGTTCAATATTTCGTAAACTTGTCAACAATTTTAAAATTTTATTACTAGGTTCATTTGACCATTTGGTCAGCTTAAGTGACCACCAATTAGTTTCCAGTCATAATTATTAATTTTATTTAATGTCATTTAGCAATTGTGTCTAGTTGACCATGTCCAGTATCAGACTTGCAGTTGTAGGTCAATTTAATTGAGGAGTAGTACCAGTACTGGCTAAGTGGGACTAGTGGCAGCTGTCAGCTACATTATGGAGTCAGGAGACTGAGGCAGCTTACTTGTCCAGCTTGATGGCCACTTGTCGGCCAGTCGTAGGTCAAGTTAGTTAGTGAGTAGTACCAGTACGGACCGAGTGGGACTAGTAGGAGCTATCAGCTACATTATGGAGTCAGGAGAGACTGATGCAGCTTACTTGTCCAGCTTAATCTTCTTGATGGCCACCTGTCGGCCAGTCTCGCGGTCATAGGCCTTGTACACGACGCCGTAGGTGCCCTCGCCAATCTTCTCCACGTGTGTGAACCGCTCCACATCCATGACGAGATCGCCGCCGGTGCCACCGCCGCTATTTATTTGTTAACGATATAAATATCGCCATTCTCACTTTCGCGCTCAAATCACCTCTTGCCTGAAGTGACTTGACTGACACACACACACAGACACTGGCTGTCACTGCTGTGCTTGACACTGACACTACTGACAGCGGACCCGCAGCAGGGCTAACATGATCGTATATCCAAAGAGTATAATAATATAGGGGGAACGTCGTAGACCTCATCGTAGACTGAGTAAGAGTATAGATAGTAAATAGTAATAGACATCTTTTCTTTTAAGTTCTCTGTGGTTCTGTGTGGTGTGTAGGGATGGGCAAATGAAAAAAAAAAATCGATATATATTGTATCGATATTATTCAAAGCTACCGATATATATCGTGTAAAAATATCGATATTTTGATATATCGAAATAATATGTTATTTATGTTTTAGGCAAAGGGAGCAGAGCCCATACAGCCGATTTACTCATTCATTCATTGCTTTCTTTCTAGGCTGCGTTCGCAAACAAGTTAAATTCCCTCGGTAAAGTGTAAAGTGAAGGATAGCTTTATGCAAAACATTAATGTGTGACTGAAACAGACTACTGTCAGGTAATAATTAGCTTGGTTTGCGAACGCGGCCCTAATCATCGAGAAGAAGTCGAACGGGAGCTCATAAAAAAAATCGAATTTGATATCCGGAAAAAATATCGATTATTGATATATCGAGATTTAAAATATCGTCGATAATTATCGATTATTTATTGAATTAATATCGATATTTTTTTACCCAAGCCTAGTGGTTTAGATATATAAGTTACTCTATGGTGTGTACACTGTACTCTACTCTTTGAATTGCTTTGTGAAGAAAATAATATTATAATCTTTGTGACAAACATAAAATAAAATAAAATTAATGATAATAAAAATAGACACGACCTTTCCGAATTCGTTGGAAATAAGTTAAAGTGAGTGTTTTAGACTGTATCAAGGAATTTAGTTGCTCTGTGATATCTGTTACTTGCTCTGTGCAAGCGTTGTCGGCACTTCGGCAGCAAGTCAGCAGTCAGCACACCCTCGGAGCCCCCGTCTGCTCAACCTGTACCACTGCACAGCGAGACAGCGAGATGTCCATCGAGATAGAGTCTGCGGAGTGAGTACTTATACAATACGACTTCATCTTGTATTGTACACCAACGTATCCTTCCTAACCTGTAATAATGTTCTGTTGTCTGTTCCCAGTGTGATTCGGCTGATCCAACAGTATCTGAAGGAGTCCAACCTGACCAGCTCTCTGCAGGCGCTGCAGGTAGTTACTTGCTTGTTTCTATATATCTTTTGTAATTCTAAACTTCTAAAGACTGTTAAAGATTACTTGTTTAGTATCATATTATTTTACATCGTCAGCATCTCCACATCAGCATCATAAACTGAGGAAAAGGATATTTTGTTAGTCATATTTAAGAAACTATAAGCTATATCAAGATGAACTAAGTACTATCAATAGATAATTTTTGTCATGTACAAAGAATTACCAACATTCAACAGTATTGGTAACACCTGTTAAGGTCCCAATTTTCAGTAGTTCAGTACTTTCTCATATTATTAAATAGATGTCATGCCAGACACCGCATCCTGTAAATCGCAAACCTTTGCTCCTATGACAATGAATTAGGTACTGTTTTGTAGGTAAATTATATATAGACTAAGACATTTTGTCACAGTTTTGGCTGTTTTTATATAAATTGAGGACAAAGGTAAATTTTTGCTAAAAAAAGGTTTTTTTGAACTAAACCAAGTAGTACCATTGTGTAAGGAAATTAATGAGAATCATTCTTGCCATTCTATATTTATCTATATTTTGCGGAAAATAGAAAAAACCACAGTAAGGGATTCATTTAAATGGGGGACGGTGACTTTGAAGGTGATAAGGGACATGTGTGCCAAAAATGAGAAGTACATATATTTGAAATCAATGCTTATATTGCTTGTGCTTAAGGTGGTTCGTTTTCCATACAAAAATGTAATTAAGATAAACTAATTAACTGAACAGTAAAAATGTCTAAATATGTGCTTACTTAACTATTTTCAGCTTTTATGTTGCGCGAAATCAATAAAAAATAACTTTTTTATAATAGAAAAAGTTTAACTATCAAGATCACACACACATTTTCTAAAAAAGATATTTTTAATATTGATGATTTCTATTATAAAAAAGTTATTTTTATTGATTTCGCGCAACATAAAAGCCGAAAATAGTTAAGTAAGCACATAATTTAGACATTTTTACTGTTCAGTTAATTAGTTTATCTTAATTACATTTTTGTATGGAAAACGAACCACCTTAAGTCACACCAAAAAAGAAACCATTTATAAATGGCGTCCACATGCTCTCCTTCACATTATATCTCAAGTTTTTCCTTGTGGGTAAACTTGCAGAGCAGTCTAAATCTAAAAAAATTAATACCATAAGTACCAAGCTGCCATTTATAAATAATTGATCTATTGGTGCGGCTTCAGCGGCTTGTTAGTTACTGTTGTTACATAGTTACATGGTATTGTGGTGTGCGCAGGAGGAGACTGGTGTGTCACTGAACACTGTGGAGAGTGTGGACGGGTTCTGTGCGGCCATACATGCTGGCCAGTGGGACGCCGTGCTGTCCGCCACGCGTGCGCTGCGTCTACCTGAGGACAAGTTGTTGTTGCTGTATGAGCAAGTGGTGCTCGAGCTGGCCGAGTTACGGGAGCTGGCCGCCGCGCGCGCTGTGCTGCGTCAGGCGCCTCCTTGTGTGCGCATGAGGCGCGCCGATCCCGCCCGACATCAGCGGCTCGAGGCGCTCTTGGCGCGCACCTACTTCGACCCGCGCGAGGCTTACGGCGCGGCACCCGGCGGTCGAGAACGACGTCGCGCGCAGCTGGCCGACGCGCTGGCCGGCGAGGTGTCCGTGGTGGCGGCGTCGCGGCTGCTAGCGCTGCTCGGACAGGCGCTCAAGTGGCAGCAAGCTCGCGGACAGCTCCCACCTGGCGCCGCGCTCGATCTTTTCCGCGGGAAGGCGGCCGCGCGACCCGCTCTCGACGATGAGCGCTGTCCGCAGAGACTCGCGCGGACGCTGCGCTTCGGGGAGAAGGCACACGCTGAATGCGCGCGCTTCTCGCCCGACGGACAGCTGCTGGCGGCCGGTTGTGTGGACGGACTGCTCGAGCTGTGGTCGCTGGCCGGCGGGAAGTTGCGGCGCGAGCAGGAGCTGGCTCTGGACGCTGCCGTGCTGTCGCTGGCCTTTAGCCGGGACGGCGAGTTGCTCGCGGCCGGCTCGGCGGAAGGAGAGGTGCGCGTGTGGCGGTCGCGGGGCGGGAAGACGCTTCGGCGGCTGGAGCGGGCTCACTCGCGGGGCGTCACGGCGCTGCAGTTCAGTCGCGACGGTGCCGCACTGCTGTCGGCCTCGTTCGACCGCACGGTGCGCGTACACGGTCTCAAGTCCGGTCGGCCGCTCAAGGAGCTGCGGGGACACACGTCATTTGTGAACGACGCCATCTTCACACCGGACGGTCACGGCGTGCTGAGCGCCTCCTCGGATGGCACGGTGCGCCTGTGGTCACTGCGCGGCGGAGAGTGCGCGGCCGTGTGGAAGCCGCCGGGCGCAGTGGGCGCGGGCGGGCCTGGAGAGGAGCCGACGCCCGTGGAGCCTGCCGTGCTGGCGCTGCTGCCGCTTCCCGGCAACCCGGAGCACTTCGCCGTGCTCACCCGCACACCCACCGTAGCCATAATGAACATGCAGGGTCAGATAGTCCGCTCGTTCTCCAGCGGTCGTCGCGCGGAGCAGGGCGGCGCGCTCACCTGCGCCGTGATGAGTGCTCGCGGCCGACTGGTGTACTGCGCTGGCGAGGACCACGTCTTGTATGCGTTCTGTGTAGCGACAGGCAAGCTCGAGCGGACCTTGACGGTCCACGACAAGCCCGTCATCGGTCTGGCGCACCATCCGCACCAGAACACGCTCGCCTCTTACAGCGAAGACGGACTTCTCAAACTGTGGAAGCCCTGAATGACACTGCGACTGTTTCATTACGTGTGATTGCGCCCTCTAATTATAAGACCCTAATAAAAGTGGACATTATTTTACTTATTATACACATTATAAATGTACCTATCTATTTATTGTTTTATTTGTATTGACAACAGAAAATGTATGTTAGCTTAGTGATTGGTGAAGACAAAGCAGCGCTGGAATGTGCTAAATTAAGTTGAAAGAGAATAGAAGGGGATGAAAAGTAGAGTGTATGACTCGGTCGCTAAATTATTATTTCCTCGGGCGGTGTACTTTGTATTCCTAGCTATGTTTAGGATTTCAAAATAGCGCCCTCGCCGTAAAAATACTATTTTGCTCCCTTGTAATGCAATCTACTATTTTTTATGTATGTTCTCTGATTACTTGTGGACCGATTTGGAATTTTTTTTTGTTTGAAAGGGTACCTATTAATAAGGGTACCTTTCTAGTTGGTCCCATGGTCATGATCTGATGATGCAGTAAGTTGTTATATAACTAGAGTGGTACTAAACACCTAAAAAATGGCAAGACTTGAAGTAAGTCATATGACTCACTTGGTTTAGTCATAGATAATACTATATATTGTTTAGGTAGTTATGACATATACTACGCACCTACCAATGATATACTATATTTATAGTACGTCCTTGGCTATAGTATTGTTCAAGCTGTTTATTATCTGCATTTAGTATGGGTATAACGTGTCTACTTATAGTACGTCATTGGATTGAAACTATGATGAACGAATGAATAAATTATGTAATTAAATGTAGAAACTTACTCCGCCATTTGTTCGAAACATTTTAAAGATGAGCATAAGAATATACCTAAGTTTGTAATACTCCTCTTAAGTAATTCTTAGTACGCCGATTTAAGTTTTAGTTAAAGCATTTGGATTATAATTATGACATTGTGTCTTTGTACTTGTTTCTTTTTTTTATATTAATTTTTAATTTTTAAAGAAAATATGTATATTAATTACGTACTGAGGAATAGAATCTTTTATTATTTAATATAGTACCTACACTTATAGCTGAATAAAAAATGCGATGCGTGTAATTAGTGTACATACCTACACGTAAGAAGTGAGGTTATATATATTTGTTTTATTTCATGTTTACATTTTACGATAAGTAAAGGGGCTTGCTCAAAAAGTGGTGCAAATTTTTTTTTCTTTGTACACCTTTGGATTTTTGCATGGCGATAGATCATGTTCAATGGCGTGGAAAATTGTTCTACACCATATTTGTAACTAGGGCAGTTTTTGAGATAATTGAGTTTGAGTTGGCGGGGGAAATGCTCATGCACACCAGGGAAGTGAACCCTGGTAGTGTCGGACTCCTGCCTTAAAAGCGGCAGACCTACCGACTAAAACCCCTCCTTTTTTCTTAGTGTTGAGGGATGCAGACCACGCGGCGCTAACGTGATACGCTTTGTGGCCCGTGTTATGTTTTACTGCCGTCAGCTCCTAGTAACTCCGAGCCGTCAACAGACGATCCTGACAGGTTGGAGCCGCAACTCCGTATTGCGGGCCACCCCAACAACTCAGAGCTGCAGGTCCATGCTGCCATACAGACAATCCGGACAGCTCGGAGCCCCCGAAGGGACAGCAGGCTAGTGGGGCTGGAAAGTTTTTGGGTTGGAGTTAGAGGCTGTTACCCTGGACTGTGGCATGAGTGTGTGTAGTGCAATTGCGATATAGAACCACACTTGCAGGTAATGGACAACTCGGAGGAAGGGTGCCGCTTAGCTTCACCGTGGGTAGTGGGCGCACACAAACCCACCACCACAACGGCTACTAAGCCCCCCCCCGCCATCGACAAGGCGGGCACCCACGGGGGGGGGGGGGGGGGGGGTTAGGTTAGGTTAGGTTTTTTTTTACATACGTCCCAGTGCCACTTTTAAGGCCAAAGTACGTACCTCATCTGTCTTTCTGCACTTTAGTTTGCGCAGGCATTCATGTTCACACATTCCATGTTCTCAGACATTCGCTCACCAAAATAAGTTTAAAACAGTCGATTTCATTTATTAATTCAAAAATCTGTCAACATCTATATTACATTCCTACATACACAAAGTCAAGTCTACAACAAAATTCCAATTCCAATTCATAATGACAATTTTCACAATTCAAAACAGCTTGCAACATACCAATGTCAATTCTACATAATTCCAATCTGTTTACATAAATAATTTAATATAATTTAACAATAATAATATTAATTTAATATAATTTAAGCAATAATAATAATAATTTAATATAATATAACAAGAATAATAATATTAATTTAATGATGCTTTAATAATTTAATGTCAATAATTCGATAATAAACAATGTCAAGTAATAATTAATAGTAATACATAATCATTATAAAATATAAATAAATATAATAATATCTTAATTTCATTTGATTTCACAGCTACAAAACCATATATCCATCCACAAAATTGGCCATTTTATATTATATGTGGGGAGATATTTTCCTACATAGATTTATTCCTTACGCACGCCGCCTTTACCACACCTACCCCATACTCCATTAATTTTCTTCCACCTTCTTTGTCTAATATCTTTCTCTAATATGTCTTTTAAGCTTTCTTTCCTAATTATCTGCCCCAGACATATCTCAAGATCCATACGTTTGGCTTCATGTCTGGGGCAGTCCAGGAGCAGATGCAGCAAGGTTTAGTCAATCAAGTCCTTATTTGCTCTGGTGAGGCTTTTTTCCTTAGTGAGTAGCGACGTGATTACGTTGATGCGATCGGTTGGCGATGGGAGACAGAAAAAGTGTCTCTGTATGGGAGACAGGAGAGTGTCTCTGTATGGACAAATCGGCTCTCTATGGGAGACCGAGAAAAGTCTCTGTATGGAGAGGACGGCTCTCTAATTCTCTATGAAAGACAGGGAAACTGTCTCTCTATGGAGAGGTCGGCTCTCTATGGGAGACGGATAAAGATGTCTCTGTATGGAGAATAAGTGTCTCTCTGTGGGAGACAGAAAAAGTGTCTCTCTATGAGAGACAGAAGGCGTCTCTGTATGAGACGGTCGCTTAAGGACCCTTGGCTCTCAGTCATCTTGTAGTCATCGAGCAGTGCCTTCGCGTATCGAAAACAACGGCTCTTTAGAACCCATGAATAATAAAAATATGGCTGAATCCAATTTCAAATAATAACAATCCGTTTGGGGTGAGGAGATTTTGTATAAATAAACTCACGTTTCCAGGATTAACTTAGATTTACCATATTTTTGACAGATACAAGATGACCTTGACCACCGCCCCTTAACGGAGAAGCGAGACTGGTTAGGTTAGGTTAGGTTTTTTTTTTTTTTTTATTTTGTATAGGAGGAGGGGAAATCTTCAAAAGACACCCACTTGCGTGGGTAGTGCCGGATTCTTACCGGCTAAAACCCCTCCTCCTCTGTGAGATTCTTGCTGATATTAATTTTTCAGCATTTTTTGCTTTGGATTTATCTGCTTTAAAATAGTAATTCTTTGTGTATTTCTTTGAAAATTTATGGCTTTGTTCTTACGTCTAAAGAAAAAGAGTTCCGAAACTGCAGCCCCGACCCACCTAGGTTGATATCAACTGTTATCAGCAGTATTGGATAGTGGCTCTTGCTATTCTGTCCCACTTTTGCCACTCAGGACATTGGGAACTGTATGCAGGGTGATCTATATCGTTGTTTTGCTTACTTTTGCAGTTGGTGCATTTAAGGGACTCTATGACCTGGTCACACTTCCTTGTGTCGTGATCCCCGGCGCAACGTCCGCACTTAGCTTCAGCATAGCAAATATTTGCTTTGTGTCCAAATCCTAGGCATTTAAAGCATTGTACTATGGGTGACTGATCTACAGCCAGGACCAGCTGATAACCCAGGCGGATCCTTTGATCCTTCATCAGGGTCCACATTCCCGGATCCACCTCTACTATTATATTTGACATTGGACTGTTTCTTATTTTGGTCTTTCTGATTATTTTGATATTCTTTTGTTTTTGGTCCAGTGAGTCCAGGAGCTACGAGTTCTGCATGATCACGGCCTCCTCCATTTTGGCATCAGTTAGGTCTGCAGCTACTCCCTTCAGTCGCAGTAGAGGTTTTCTGGTTTTTGGCTGGGACACTGAAAGGGCAGGGGCGGCTTCCCTGACTGCTTTCTTGAAGGTTTGTCTTTCTTGTTCCGATCCACATCCAATTATGACTTTTTGGTTTTTGAGCTTGCGCACCTTTGTGATTCCTATGCCCAATCCAACAACATCTACTTTGGATTTTACCTGAGCTACGACCTCGTCACCAGTGTGCCTGGGATCGACCGATTCTACCACCAGGCTATAGTTTGGCGTCATCAGGGCGTTGGCATAGGTTCTTTCAGGAGCTGTTTTCTGTTGTGTTTTTAAGAGTGGGTCTCGGCCATCCCCAGCACCCAGAGCAGCTGTAGCAGCAATAGCCGATACTACCTCATCCCTCAGGTCCCGGATGGGGCCAGCCATGTTATTCATGTCTTGAGACATCTTGTCTATTCTTTTGGATAACTCTGTGTATGTGTCTTTTCCTATAATTGGGACTTCTTCCCGTCTCTTCGTTTCAGTTACTCTGTTTTTGTTTTTATCACTTTCCTCTCTTTCATATGCAAGCCATCCTCTAATTCCCTCTGTTTCCTTCATCAATAATCTGTTCTGTTCTACGATCTTCTTCAAATATTCTGTGTTATTTCTGTTAATTTCTTCAATTCTTGAGATATGCTGGGTCTGTAGCGCACCTATGGTTTTTTCGTAGTAGGCTTTGGTTCGTTCACGCTCAGCTATATGCCTGGTACGAGAGTCAGCGAGTCTCAGGATCATCTCGTAGAGGCCGTGCATTCCATCGCACACTGAATCTCTTATTTCTCTATTTAAGTTTCTTGAATCTTCCAGTCTAGACTTGGTTCTTTGTAGTAGGTCGCCGGCCAATCTAGGCATATCGTGCAGCGGTCCCCCGACACCGATAGATGTATCGGACATGACCGAGAGGTCTCTTCCCTCCATGTCCCCCGGCTCCGACGCCCCACGCAAGAGGGTCTCGGTTCTTGTTAGGCTGGCGGATCTTATCTGGGTCCTGATCCTCAGCAGCGCCGACTCAGAGCGCGGCCTGTCAACCATCGCAAGCCCCGGCGTCGACGCGTGAGGCACTCCATCGTCATCGCGGCCGCTACCCTCCCGCACAACCGGGACCCCCAAAACCCCAGTCACGCCGGCAGGCCCTCGGGCCCCCGTCCCCTCAGACCTCGATCTTGACCCCTCCATCAGTAAGGGCGTGGATGAGCTCCAGCCCTCCCCCACAGCAAGCGCCCCTGGGGGCTCACGGGTAACGGAGGTCACTTTCGCCCTGTCCCCATCAGGAGGTGCTGATGGAATCTCCGGCTCCTTTCGCCTCACAGCCGTCGTCCTCTTAGGTGCTGCAGAAGGCCTTTAGCTTACAGGTTTGCCTTGCGTTGAGGAGCTTTGTTTGCTGGAACCTGTAGATGTCATTTTTAATGTTGTTAGTTGTAAGACACAGGTGGATCAGGCGCAGGCAGGCAGGTGCGACCGGGAGCACGCGCGGTCAGGCGCAGCCGGGAGCGGGCGCGGTCGGGAGCAGGTGCGGTCGGGCGCAGCGGTTAGGTTAGGTTAGGTTAGGTTAGGTTAGGTTAGGTTAGGTTAGGTTAGGTTAGGTTAGGTTAGGTTAGGTTAGGTTAGGTTAGGTTAGGTTAGGTTAGGTTAGGTTAGGTTAGGTTAGGTTAGGTTAGGTTAGGTTAGGTTAGGTTAGGTTAGGTTAGGTTAGGTTAGGTTAGGTTAGGTTAGGTTAGGTTAGGTTAGGTTAGGTTAGGTTAGGTTAGGTTAGGTTAGGTTAGGTTAGGTTAGGTTAGGTTAGGTTAGGTTAGGTTAGGTTAGGTTAGGTTAGGTTAGGTTAGGTTAGGTTAGGTTAGGTTAGGTTAGGTTAGGTTAGGTTAGGTTAGGTTAGGTTAGGTTAGGTTAGGTTAGGTTAGGTTAGGTTAGGTTAGGTTAGGTTAGGTTAGGTTAGGTTAGGTTAGGTTAGGTTAGGTTAGGTTAGGTTAGGTTAGGTTAGGTTAGGTTAGGTTAGGTTAGGTTAGGTTAGGTTAGGTTAGGTTAGGTTAGGTTAGGTTAGGTTAGGTTAGGTTAGGTTAGGTTAGGTTAGGTTAGGTTAGGTTAGGTTAGGTTAGGTTAGGTTAGGTTAGGTTAGGTTAGGTTAGGTTAGGTTAGGTTAGGTTAGGTTAGGTTAGGTTAGGTTAGGTTAGGTTAGGTTAGGTTAGGTTAGGTTAGGTTAGGTTAGGTTAGGTTAGGTTAGGTTAGGTTAGGTTAGGTTAGGTTAGGTTAGGTTAGGTTAGGTTAGGTTAGGTTAGGTTAGGTTAGGTTAGGTTAGGTTAGGTTAGGTTAGGTTAGGTTAGGTTAGGTTAGGTTAGGTTAGGTTAGGTTAGGTTAGGTTAGGTTAGGTTAGGTTAGGTTAGGTTAGGTTAGGTTAGGTTAGGTTAGGTTAGGTTAGGTTAGGTTAGGTTAGGTTAGGTTAGGTTAGGTTAGGTTAGGTTAGGTTAGGTTAGGTTAGGTTAGGTTAGGTTAGGTTAGGTTAGGTTAGGTTAGGTTAGGTTAGGTTAGGTTAGGTTAGGTTAGGTTAGGTTAGGTTAGGTTAGGTTAGGTTAGGTTAGGTTAGGTTAGGTTAGGTTAGGTTAGGTTAGGTTAGGTTAGGTTAGGTTAGGTTAGGTTAGGTTAGGTTAGGTTAGGTTAGGTTAGGTTAGGTTAGGTTAGGTTAGGTTAGGTTAGGTTAGGTTAGGTTAGGTTAGGTTAGGTTAGGTTAGGTTAGGTTAGGTTAGGTTAGGTTAGGTTAGGTTAGGTTAGGTTAGGTTAGGTTAGGTTAGGTTAGGTTAGGTTAGGTTAGGTTAGGTTAGGTTAGGTTAGGTTAGGTTTTTTTTTTTTTTTGGGGAGAGAGGCGGGGAAATGCTCATGCACACCAGGGAAGTTGAGCCCTGGTAGTGTCGGACTCCTGTCTTAAAAGCGACAGACCTACCGACTAAAACCCCCTCCTCTTCCTAATGGTTTTAAATGGGGTGTACCGGACCACGCGGCGCTATCGGTATACGCTTTGTGGTCCGGTTTGTGAAGGAACTGCCGTCAGCTCCTTGTAACTCCGAGCCGTCAACAGACGATCCTGACAACTGGGAGCCGCAACTCCGTATTGCGGGTATTCCGTCAATACAGAGCTGCAACTTCATGCTGCCATTCAGACCATCTGGACAACTCGGAGCCCCCGAAGGGACAGCAGGGTAGTGGAGATGATAGACGTGTGGGGGTGGAGGTTAGATGCTGTTACCCTGTACTGGTAGCATGAGAGCATAGCCAGGGTGATATAATATTCGAGTATCCGTAATGCGATTGTGATATAGAACCACACTTGCGAGTAATGGACGACTCGGTGAAGAAGGGTGCCGCTTAGCTTCACCGTGGGTAGTGGGCACACACAAACCCACCACCACGACGGCTACTGAGCCCTCCCCGCCACGACAAGGCGGGCACCCACGGGGGGGGGTTAGGTTAGGTTAGGTTAGGTTAGGTTAGGTTAGGTTAGGTTAGGTTAGGTTAGGTTAGGTTAGGTTAGGTTAGGTTAGGTTAGGTTAGGTTAGGTTAGGTTAGGTTAGGTTAGGTTAGGTTAGGTTAGGTTAGGTTAGGTTAGGTTAGGTTAGGTTAGGTTAGGTTAGGTTAGGTTAGGTTAGGTTAGGTTAGGTTAGGTTAGGTTAGGTTAGGTTAGGTTAGGTTAGGTTAGGTTAGGTTAGGTTAGGTTAGGTTAGGTTAGGTTAGGTTAGGTTAGGTTAGGTTAGGTTAGGTTAGGTTAGGTTAGGTTAGGTTAGGTTAGGTTAGGTTAGGTTAGGTTAGGTTAGGTTAGGTTAGGTTAGGTTAGGTTAGGTTAGGTTAGGTTAGGTTAGGTTAGGTTAGGTTAGGTTAGGTTAGGTTAGGTTAGGTTAGGTTTTTTTTTTTTTTTTTTTTTTTTTTTTTTTTTTTTTTTGTGCCGCCTTTAAGGCACTCTCGTTCATTTTTGTTGCTATTTATTTTGCAACAATTGTTTCATTTATTTGTTTTTATCTTTAATTTAATCTTAGCTAGTTATTTTACAATATCCATTTCAAAATTTTGTTAGGTTAGGAGCAACACGCCAGTGCATACGCTGAAAGGCCACCCTGTGACATACGACTTCATCATACCAAAAAAAAAATAATTAAAATTGTCATATGTTTGATGAGAGCCCAACATTGTGACTCTGCAGCTATTATTTGAATTTTATGGAAGCTTGTTGGAGTATGTACATAGGAGAACCCATTGGTACATGGCCAAGGCAGGTCACTGATTGCAATAATCGCCTGATTTCCAGTGAACCAAACCTATGGCCACCAACGCACTCCTGTTGTAATTTTATGTTAAACAACCCTATCAGAATTTTATGGAAGCTTGTTGGAGTATGTACATAGGAGAACCCATTGGTACATGGCTAAGGCAGGTCACCCCTTGCATTAATCGCCTGATTTCCGGTGTACCAAGCCTACGGCCACCAACGCACTCCTGTAGTAATTCTATGTTAAGGTTACCCAACCCAAAATCTTTTGAATTTTATTGAAGCTTGTTGGAGTATGTACATAGGAGAACCCATTGGTACATGGCTAAGGCAGGTCACTCATTGCAATAATTGCCTGATTTTCGGTGTACCACGCCTACGACCACCAACGCACTCCTGTAGTAATTTTATGTTTTAAGGTTACTCAATTTTATTGAATTTTGAATCAATTTAACTCTGTCCTTGTCCGGTGGTCCCAGTCTGTATGAACACTGCATGCATTGTTCGGCACCCAATCCTATAATTTTCCTAGCATTATACCCAAGGGCCTGTCTAAATGCCTACAGAGAAAAGTACACCAACCCATTATAGGGGATATTTATGAATAAGACAATTAATATCACTTTCACTATACATATCGACCAAGATAAGTTCCAAGCTGGCTGAATGAACAAACATCATTCTACTTTGCGGTATGTTTGTCATTCATCGTGGACAACACTAGTGCATAACTGACTGAGGATATTATTATACTCTTTGGACTAAGTCATCGTCATCTGTCATTGCAACTAAAGAGGCGTGGCTTCGTTAATTTATCCCAAAAAACAAAACATTTATTAATAATTCTAACTCAAAACTACAATACATTACAATATCGTGACTAAACTAAATAGTTAATTAGTCACACAAATAGTTAATTAGTCACACAAATAATTTATGCCATACGCGGTTTGTCATTAACTAAGTCCATGAAACTAGAACCCGAGATCGAGATCAAGTCCGGCACGAAAGGTAAGTGAGTGCAGCAGGTAAACAATCCATTATGGTAACATAAGTACAAAGTAATTATTGACTTTCTTCTAGCTCCTGCTCAATATGAGACCGTGGTGGTCCTGCACTATAGAGGTTGTAGTGCATCTTATTTACAATGAACACTTTATCAATAATTAATCCATTTTTATTCCAGCTGTCTACCCAAACCCGCACGCCGGTCCTGTGCCCGTATCACTAAGGTAGATATGACACATCAAACGTTATTTACATTTACATACTTCTATATATAATCTATTCCAGAACCCAAACTAATATTTAGATGTTACATTTCAGCTCCTGCTATTATCCAGGGAAGACACTGTGTGCCGGGCTGATACTACATATAAATGCAGTATCACATAATATTATTATGTAAGTATACTACACTTAGTTTGGTTTATCTCAGATTATGTGAACCACTGACTACACTAACTAAGTGTTGTGCTTCTGCAGTGCTGTAGATCCATTCTTCATGGCTGTTTTGCGAATGATGTTCTCTGCATAGTTCAGGAAAGTGTCCATGGTGTCTTTGTTCTCCATCATTGCTTTGAAGTTGTGGCTGGCCACTTGTATCCCCAGTCTAATTTCAAGTTCTGTGCGTTGCAGAGAGTATATTGGACAATCTTCCAGGAGATGTTGAATGCTCTGAGTAATTAGGTTGTCACAGTCACACGCAGGAGATTCCTTTAGCTTGAATCTGTGTAGGTATTGTCCAATACCACCATGTCCGGTCAGCAACTGAGCCCTTATGTTGTACATGTTTAATTTTCTGATAGTTACATAGGCCTGCGTGACATTCGGAAAGAATAACTTGGTAACTTGTCCCGTGTTAGAGTCACTGTAGGTGTTTTGCCAGGCTGCAAGTGTTCTCTGTCTCAGAAGTCTCTTTATGTGGGAGACAGGCACACTGTCATAACTCGGTCGACCTTTTATTTTTGTTGCGAGTTTTGCCAGTTCGTCGGCTCGCTCATTTCCCTTTACACCAATGTGGGCCCTGATCCAGTGGAGGTTGATATCTCTGTGTCTTTTGTGATGTTCTATTAAGCTTCTCCTTATATCGGACACAAGGGGGTGTACATTTCCAGGATCAGTAATGGCCTCCAGAGCTGATCTGGAGTCACTCACTATATTGGCTCCCTCCAGTTCTGTCCTAATAGCCCCCAGGGCATCCCCTATGGCGACCAGTTCAGCCTGGTAGACAGAGCAGAAGTTCTCAAGTTTTATTTTCTTGTGCATCTTTTCCACACCATCCTGCCACCATGTCCAGGCAGCCCCCACCCGGCCATCAATCTTGCTGCCATCAGTATAAATTTTTGGATAGCTGTTATTTATTTTAAGTAGGTCGGATTCACTGTTGTGTGTGTCAAATGTGATTCTTATTTGTTCTGCGGGATGTAGCAGAGCGAAGACACTGGTCAGTTGTTCTGGCTGTCTTCCCGGGAGCTCCTCAATTTCCATGCCCCGTTTGTGTAGATATAGGGCTGCCGCCTCTCGCACTCTCTCTTGCAAGGGAAGGATTCCTGCCAGGAGTGTAGCCGCTGTAGTGGACACAGTTTTGTGGGTCTTGGATATTTTTATGGCAAACATCCTGGTTATACGCTCCATTTGTTCCATGGCATATCTTCTGTCAATGATAGAGCCCCAGGATGCTGCCCCATACAGTACAGTGGGCTCTATTATGGCTATATACATGGTACGCAGGATGTCTGAGTTAAGGCCCCAGGTGGCCCTAGCAGCTGTTGACAATGCTTTGTGGATTTTTATTGCTTTGTCTCGGATCTTCTGTAGGTGAGGTCTGAAGTTAAGGCCTGAGTCAATCACCAGTCCCAACAGAGTCAGGTGTTGGGTTACCACTATCGGAGCACCATTCATATAGAATGCAGGTGGGTCATATTTCATCTTCTTAGTGATGATGATGGCCTGGGTCTTCTGGCTGGCAAATTTTAGTTTAAATTTTTTGCCCCAATTTGCTATGATGTTCAGCATTTTATTAACTCTCGTGTTGAGTTCTGTCGTGGTTGTTGCCTCTGCGATGAGCACTACATCATCAGCATAGGCCTGAAGATGAGTGCCCTCCTCCACGTCCGCTCTCAGCAGGCGGTCCATGATGATATTCCACAGCAGTGGACCCCACACGGAGCCCTGAACACAGCCTTTGTTGGTCTGTTTGTGCACCTGATGACCCGCATAGTTCACCACTACCGACCTTTCCGACAGGTAGTCATCCAGGATCGCCAGCGTTGCATGATCACATTTTTTGTTTTGGAGCTCCCACTTAATCCCGGGCCACCAGGCGTTATCAAACGCCCCCTCAATGTCAAAGGTGAGTAGAGCGGCTATCTTTTTGTTTCCCACTGCTGTCTTGATAGTTTGTGTGACATTAAAGAGGGCGTCTTCTGTGCCCGTCTGTGGCGTGAAGCCATACTGTGACTTGTTCATCCTGTCCCCGCGACCCAACCACCATGTGAGCCTTTTGACAATAATCTTTTCATATATTTTACCGAGGACAGGAAGCAGACCTATAGGTCTGTATGACTTCGGGCTGGTGTAGCTATCCTTTCCCGGTTTCCTTAGCACGACA
The DNA here is from genome assembly GCA_963924495.1 of Nemapogon koenigi. Classification (NCBI taxonomy): domain Eukaryota; kingdom Metazoa; phylum Arthropoda; class Insecta; order Lepidoptera; family Tineidae; genus Nemapogon; species Nemapogon koenigi. The sequence goes on from OZ004636.1 coordinate 13,896,272, forward strand.
ACCTGTGCTGTCTTCCATGTTCTAGGGAAGCATCCGGTCCTGTAACAAGCCACAAGTAGTGCCCTGAAGGTGCCAGGATTTGCCTCAATGGCCTTTTCACAGATGTCTGATGTGAGTCCATCTTCACCCGGTGCCTTTTTGGGGTTCATGCTTTTTAGGACAGTATGTATCTCCAGGTCTGTTATGTCTCCGATTATAGAGTCCTCTGCTCCGCCTGCGTTCCTTGTGCTCTCTCTAATCTTTTTATGGTAATCATCATCAGTACTTTCTGTATCTTGCGGATAAAAGGAGGAGGCAAGCAACTCCGCAGACTCCCTCCCGTCCAGCACGGTGCCCTGAGGATCTTGCAGGAGTACATCTTCCCTTCTAGAATTTGTTATTTTGAGAACTCTGTAGATTTTTTCCCACATGGTTTCTTTTTTTTGTGTTGAACAAAATTCTTTCCAACTGTTGTTGCGGGCTTGCAAGATCATGTCTTTGTACTCCTGCTGTTTACTTTTGTATTCGGTCACAACAAATGGTTTCCTTCTTTCATTTGCTTTGCCTATCTTCCTTCTAAATCTAATTACTTCTTTTTTCTTTTCTTCCAGGTCCCGGTTCCACCATCCTAGTTTGGGACGCTCCTCTCCATTTCCTAGAGGTGGTATGGTAAGTGCGCATGCTTTATTTATGCATTCTGTATATATGCCCACCTGGTAATTGGCATCATCCTTTGTAATTGTGTTATTAATAGTGTCAATGTCCATGTTCTCTTCTATCAATGTCTTGACTTTTTCCTTGAACCTCCTCCAGTTAGCCCTTTTTGTGTTATATATTCTAGTTCTGCCTACGTGCCTGTCATCCTCAGGTCTCTTCTGCAAATCAATGGTCATGGTGACGGCACGGTGGTCAGACAATGTTGACAGATCCGTTTCCACTCTCCAGTCACGTGTCAATTTAGCTAGCTCCACCGTGGCGGCCGTAACATCAATTATGCTTCTGTAAGCTTTGCCTCCCCTGACCGTATAAAATGTTGGGGTGTCCCCGGTGTTAAGGACCTCCATACTATTTCTATTTACAAATTCGGAGTATGCGCTGCCTCGCTCGTCTTCACAGTCGCAGCCCCACCACTCACTTTTCCCATTTATGTCCCCCCCCACAAGTACATACGGAGTGCAGAGCTGGTCGTTGATGTTCTCTACACTCCGTATATATTGGTCGATGCTTTCTGTGCCCTCGAAATACACAGAGACAAGTCCTATCCTCAGTCCTCCAATCTCCACAGTCACTGTGGCTATGTTCTCTGTCGTCAACAATGGATTTTCTGTCACATGGAGTCTTGGATCCAAGATGACAACAGCTGCCTTGACATGCTTGATTCTGTTGGCCGATCTCTGAATGACCCTGAACGGGCATGTCACTGTACCTGTAGAGCCTACATACGGTTCCTGGAGCAGCACCAAAGAAGCACCCACACTCTGCGCAGCTTTAAGGCATTCTAGAGTTGCAGCCTGGCCTCTACCCAGGTTGCATTGCATAATTTTCAGATTAGTCCGTCTGTCTGTGGCTGCTGGTTGGTGTAGGTCTGTGTCTGATGTTAACAATATGTGACCGAGGCTCGAGCAATCTTGTCCCACCGCTGCCACTCGGGACAGAGTATGCTGTAAGCCGGGTGATTATATTCTGTAGTCTGTTTGCTTTTGCAGTTGTGGCAAGAGGGTGCTCTACTTTTGTTGGGACACTCTCTCGTGTCGTGCATCTGTGAGCAGTAGCCGCAGTTAGGAGACTCCGCGCTACAGTCCCGGGCTCTGTGGCCAAAGCCTAGGCACCTGTAGCACTGAGTTATTGGGGACTGATCTACAGCTCTTACTACCTGGTACCCCAGACGTAGTTTTTGGTTTATTAGCTTGTTCCAGAGCATGGGGTGGGTTTCTATGATAATATTTGTAGAGGGGCCGTTACCTACCTTAATCCTTCTGACAATTTTTGCAGATAGCTGGTCTGGAGACAAGTCTGCCACCAATCTGGAGTTCTGAGAGGAGACCGCCTGGATGATCTGGGTGTCGCTCAGGTCGCCGGCGACGCCCGTCAGACGCAGGAGGGGATTCCTCATTTTTGGTACTGTGAGGGTAAGTTTGTTGTTTTTTACCTTGTTGAGAGCCGCCCTGAATGCCTCTCTGTCCTCCTTCGAGTCACAGCCTATTGCCACCCTCTGGTTTCTGATTTTTCTGACACTGGTAACTCCTATCCCGAGTCGGACAACGTCCACGGACGCCTTAACTTCGGCCACCACATCGTCGCTGGTGTGACGCGGATCGATCGATTCCACCATGACTGTATATCTGGGGGCGGCCAAGGCCGCGGCGTAAGAGCGAGCCCGCGGCACCATCGCACTGCCCCCGGCCCCACCAGCCACTTCTAAAGAAGCGCTAGCGAACCCAGACACATTACGCGGTGCTACCGCCCCCCCACTCCCCGCCGCCGGCGCCACGTCCGCCGTTAAAGAGATGCTTTTCACTATCTGCTTTATTTCAGCTGCCTCCTGTTGAATAGAATCTACCTTTCCTTGCAGTCTCGTAATCTCCTCAGTTGCGGTTTCAGCCGAGCGGAGACGCTGACGAGCGGCCGACTCAGCCTCTCTAGCGACCTCCATTCTGCTTCTCGTCTTGATGAGGTCCTCCGCCAGGTGAACCCGTGACGTCGACAGTCTCAGCACTAGCTCCTGTAGCAGGGTCAGCTTTTCCAAGATTAAATCCTTAACCTCTTTTTTCAGATTACCTGCTGTCTTCTCTCCGAGCGCCACCCTCACCTCGGACACCGCCCTGCTGGCCTGTATCGGGGCCTCGCTCAGGCCCCCCATACTGTCTCTGCCCGTGCTGGCAAGGGTACCGGTGAGGGAGGCCCTGCCCGGATAGTCCACCGGGACCGACAGGAGTCGATCCCCACCTACCTGCGAGAGGGGAGATGCAGCCCCTCCCACCAGCTCCGCCAGCTCGTCCGCAAGAGAGGGTCTGCCCTCCCCCCTCGTCACGGAGTCCACGTCGATAAGGTCGCCCGCCTCCTCAGAACCGCGCGCAGCTATTGTCGGATCCAGGCGGCCGTGAATCTCCGACCCGACGCGCTCCAGACGGGACGAGGTCCCGGTCGCAGAACGCGCCGGTCTCAC
>OZ004636.1:13904416-13905686 GCA_963924495.1 Nemapogon koenigi
TAGGTTAGGTTAGGTTAGGTTAGGTTAGGTTAGGTTAGGTTAGGTTAGGTTAGGTTAGGTTAGGTTAGGTTAGGTTAGGTTAGGTTAGGTTAGGTTAGGTTAGGTTAGGTTAGGTTAGGTTAGGTTAGGTTAGGTTAGGTTAGGTTAGGTTAGGTTAGGTTAGGTTAGGTTAGGTTAGGTTAGGTTAGGTTAGGTTAGGTTAGGTTAGGTTAGGTTAGGTTAGGTTAGGTTAGGTTAGGTTAGGTTAGGTTAGGTTAGGTTAGGTTAGGTTAGGTTAGGTTAGGTTAGGTTAGGTTAGGTTAGGTTAGGTTAGGTTAGGTTAGGTTAGGTTAGGTTAGGTTAGGTTAGGTTAGGTTAGGTTAGGTTAGGTTAGGTTAGGTTAGGTTAGGTTAGGTTAGGTTAGGTTAGGTTAGGTTAGGTTAGGTTAGGTTAGGTTAGGTTAGGTTAGGTTAGGTTAGGTTAGGTTAGGTTAGGTTAGGTTAGGTTAGGTTAGGTTAGGTTAGGTTAGGTTAGGTTAGGTTAGGTTAGGTTAGGTTAGGTTAGGTTAGGTTAGGTTAGGTTAGGTTAGGTTAGGTTAGGTTAGGTTAGGTTAGGTTAGGTTAGGTTAGGTTAGGTTAGGTTAGGTTAGGTTAGGTTAGGTTAGGTTAGGTTAGGTTAGGTTAGGTTAGGTTAGGTTAGGTTAGGTTAGGTTAGGTTAGGTTAGGTTAGGTTAGGTTAGGTTAGGTTAGGTTAGGTTAGGTTAGGTTAGGTTAGGTTAGGTTAGGTTAGGTTAGGTTAGGTTAGGTTAGGTTAGGTTAGGTTAGGTTAGGTTAGGTTAGGTTAGGTTAGGTTAGGTTAGGTTAGGTTAGGTTAGGTTAGGTTAGGTTAGGTTAGGTTAGGTTAGGTTAGGTTAGGTTAGGTTAGGTTAGGTTAGGTTAGGTTAGGTTAGGTTAGGTTAGGTTAGGTTAGGTTAGGTTAGGTTAGGTTAGGTTAGGTTAGGTTAGGTTAGGTTAGGTTAGGTTAGGTTAGGTTAGGTTAGGTTAGGTTAGGTTAGGTTAGGTTAGGTTAGGTTAGGTTAGGTTAGGTTAGGTTAGGTTAGGTTAGGTTAGGTTAGGTTAGGTTAGGTTAGGTTAGGTTAGGTTAGGTTAGGTTAGGTTAGGTTAGGTTAGGTTAGGTTAGGTTAGGTTAGGTTAGGTTAGGTTAGGTTAGGTTAGGTTAGGTTAGGTTAGGTTAGGTTAGGTTAGGTTAGGTTAGGTTAGGTTAGGTTAGGTTAGTGTGGGTTAGGTTAGGT
>OZ004637.1:3002500-3203128 GCA_963924495.1 Nemapogon koenigi
TTGTCAGTTAGTCAGCGACACGACGATTTTATATATTTAGATATAACTATTATCCATACTAATATTATAAATGCGAAAGTAACTCTGTATGTTATGCTTTCACGGCTAAATCAATGAACCGATTTTGATGAAATTTGATGCGGAGAAAGCTGAACCCTAGGGAAGATAAATTGGCCTTTGTCCACTAAAATCCATGAAAAATATTGCATGTATGTTTATAGAATTTCTTTCTTTTTCTGGCGAGCACTTTAGAGTTTCACAGCTTTTTTCACAATTTAGTACTTATTTTCTTTTGCTTTGTCATAAATCTGCGTGTATTGATGTTAACCAGATAGCAAAAAAGTTTACACACATGCAAATTATATTAGAAACGACACCTAATTTTCTTAAAATACTTCGCCGCGGCGGCGTGTTCGTGCTTGTTGGTAGAATTAACCGTTAAGCCAGTGTTTTGAAAAATAATGTGCAGGTATGAAAACCGCTAATATGGAGGAGTGGGAGAAATTTTGGAATATTTACTTGAAGGAAGAAGACGCTCAGGAGCAAGCTAAAATGAGGAGTGCTTTAGCTGCTCCTCGGGATCCTACTATATTGAGAAGGTAAATATGGTTTCGTTGCGTATAGAGAAATTATGAAATAGATATAGAGAAATAACAAAACAAGTGATACCTACTTCTGTTGGGTTCCATGCTTTCTGCCGTCATCGGGGCGGAGTATGTGGGGAGAAGGCATGGCCGTATCTAGGGGGAAGGAGGGCTTTTGGGTTCAAACCTCCGTAATCGCGATTTTTTTTTATAAATTTTAAGTTAGGTTAGGTTGATGACGTATGATTTTTTTAAAGATGAGGGTTACCCTCACCCCAACCCCCTCCCCCCTTCTAATTAAATTCCTGGATACGGCCTTGGGCGAAGGGTATTCCTTGTTCAGTACATTTTGCATTTAGAACATTTTGGCGTCTAAGGTACACCTTTTTAGGTGTAGTTTTGATAAGGGGTGTCATTGTTAGTGCGAACTCTATTCTTTTGTATATAAAAAATCTGAATTTCAAAAATTGTTTAATATTTTCAGATACCTGTCACTCGCTTGGGACGAGAGCAACATACGAGGCCAGGATTACCTCAATGTTCTATCCTATATCAGCGACAATCCGTCCGGGACATGTATCATATGGGACGATGTAAGAGCTAGATGGCCTCAACTTGTTGATAGGTTCACGTTGAACAGTCGATATTTGGGCAACTTCATACCGTCCATTACCGATACGTTTGATACTGAGTTTAAATTTAAAGAGGTAAGTTTTAACCTGTCTAAGTTAGTGATAGAGGAGTTTAGTGACACTATTTATATACCTATACTGTTCCCGGAAATTGTCACAACTGGTTGTGAAACTCATGTTACCATGGTGGCCGAAAATTCTCAGGGTAACCAGCGTAAGACCAAGTCTTCCTCATTTATTGCAATGTATGCCGGAATATATTTTTACTAATAGGAAACCATTTATAATGGCCAAGGTGTGACATTCATAATTAGAGTGTTTGATTTTCAAATATTCTCTCACCAATAGTTTTGGAACTTATCATCCAACACAAGAAAGAGGCAAAATTTTATAACAACCAAATATACACAAAATACAAGCATACAGGAAGAAAGACTGATACAGGATTTAGCTAATGAAATAGTTAAACTCATAATAAATAGTATTATTTTCCAAACAAGGCGACTCCTGCGGCCTTACCACAAAACGGTGTTTAACAAGTGTTTAGTTAAACTATGTTTTATCACTCTCTTACAAATCTGTCATTCAATATGAAAGACTAATACAGAGCTATGTTTAAACACCAGTCTGGTGTTTTAGTAGTTTTGAATTAAAAATATCTGAACATTATAGTATTATTTAATTACTTATTATTATTATTAATAACTGTACCGTTTTATCTCACTTGTAATAGTTTTTTTTCGCTGTTCCACTTCCAGCCCTTTGAGTATGACCAGAAAGAGTGACTCTCACTGCGAGGATAAAATCTCAGTTAGAAAGAGAAAGATATAAAGATTGTTCTATCTTCACGGATTATCATACAGCTCTCGAAACCGTGTAACGATTGGCTAGTTCTGTTGAGGTATATTTAGATGGAAAAGCCTGGTTGTGTGTGGTTTGTCGGATTATGTACATACGTTTTTAATTAAAATAACTCATTGATACATGGCCGGGATCCGGACTCGAACTCGTGGTCTGCCTAGTTAATACCAGACGTCTTAACCACTCGGCCATCTACGCACCGGTGGCCGAGTGGTTAACTTTATATATTTCTGTTTCTTAGATACAGTCTTCGCAGTGAGATTCAGTCTCCTTGGTCATGATCGCGGGGCTGAACTACAAAGAAAAAAAATCTTCACGGGTTACCTTACAGCTCCCGGGAACCGTTGCCTGCCCTAGCTGAAGATAAAGTCTTTCTCACTTAGCCGAAGATTTTTTTGAAGCTATACCTAACGAGTGGCTACAACCTGATATACAAAGTTATGAATTAAAATTATAACGTTGCCAAATATCACATTTCAGATGAAAGCATTCTTCGAGTCGTATCCGGAGGCGGGTGCAGGAGCAGCGGCTAGAGGTCGCGCTCTTGAAACCGTTCAAACCAATATCAAGTGGATCACACACAATGAAGCTACAGTTCGTGAATGGCTAGCTAAATATACTTCAAATTAAAGAATATAAAATAACGGAAGAGTGACTTAGAAACACTTAAAGCACATCAATCATATTTTGGCACATTTATTGCAAATAAATAAATTAAATTGTTTTACATGGTACCTATAGTTATAAATTTCGTCATGTATGCCAATCTTCTATGCAATGTACTTATGTAAGGTTGTGATAAAGCAATATTATGTAATAGATTTTTTTGAGATTTTTTATATTATTTATTTCATTTATTGACACATTTATATACTTACTTATACTTTTTTAATTCAAGCAATTTTTCGCTACCTGTGTTCAGTTTGAACGGACTGATATTTTAAATTATATTGACTCGGAAGTTTTACTTAAAGTTGTAAATTAATTATATTTTTAATATCAAATTGATAATAAACCAAAGTTGCAAAATTAATTTATGTTTGATATCAATAGTCATGTACAATAGGTATGTATATGCCTGTATCACTTAAAGCTAATTCGTGCCACCGCTACTATCAACAGATTGTAAATGATAGTTACTAAAATGTAATCCCACTTCTGATATCTATACTAATAAATAAAATTGAAGAGTCTGTCTGATCCAGTGTTTGTACGGAAGAGAGTCATTCAGTCATAATCATTTCTTCAATCGACCCGACTGTAGCAAGTCAAATGGCACTATTGTTATATTCTGATAACTTAGGTACTACAAGTAATCTACTAAATAACTAAGGTATACTGTAATTAACGTATTCATAAATGCGAAAGTGTTTGGTTGTCATTATTTTATAATGAAACGGAGGCTCGAAGAATGAAGAAATCTTCATTCCCATTCTCTCGGAAAAATTAATGTTTTCCTAAGCAATTTTTCTATTCGTGCGAAGCCAAGTACCTACTTTATAAATTCACGACTGCTTCCTTTTTTCTGAAAAGTTTCCTTGAAAAATAAACTATTTTTAAACTACACTTCAAATGTTACATGAATATAACTAAAAGAATGAAATAAAGAATTAGTATGCATACTTTTTAATTTGCAGTAAATTTACAATAATAATATATTTAAAATTAAGATAATCACATCTTTATACTTAGCCATGGATTGGTCATTGTCTCGAATGTGTATAACGTCAGTGGAAGCTATTACCGTAAAAAATCTTTTTTTTACCATTAATTAAGAAAAAATCCTTCCTAAACATCATTGGCCATTTTTATTGTGCTTGAACAATGTTATTGTAATCGCTTCCACTTTGATTTATTTAAACAACGACTTATTTATTTATAGGTAATATTAAATATACCGACTTACTGATAAACGCTGCACAAAATTATTAAGCCCCACATACTCCGCCCCGATGGCGGTTTACGTTTTCATACTTCATATGCCCAATGCTATATCCATTTCTAGTTCATATCTTTATGACATTAAATAATTTTCTACAACGTTTGTTAGTAATTATATATATTACAGTAGAGGGAGCATGTTAGAAATAAAAATAATTGTCTGTCTCATTTATATCAATGAATAAGTCGTTGTCTTCAAAACCAAAAACTACCATCCAGAATTAGATCTACCACTCGCACCATTGTCCCACCCCGAGGATCTGGAACTAGCACCACCCCATCCACCGGATCCACCTGAGCTGTATCCATTGCCCCCAGAGTTACCGTTACCTCCCCACCCACCGGAGCTTCTCCCAAGTCCACCGCTAGAGCTGTCCCATCCACCTCCACTGTACCCGGATCCGGATCCTCCCCATCCCCCGGATGATCTCCCTAATCCGCTGGACCTACCGTTTCCCCCGTTCCAGCCTCCTTGTCCGAAACCTCCACTAGAACGTGCGACACCGACCGACGGCAAGTTATTACCACCAAATCCACCTTGCCAACCACTACCACCTGTAAAAAAATAAAACGAAGTCTATAGAATGATTTCCCTTTGTCGTAATAAAATATTTTTTACTTTTTAGTTCACATTGCTATAAAAACGTGTTTTTTTTGTTTTTATTAAATTTTTTTTGTCCTGATGATCCTGATCCTGGTAATTAGCAAATTCTCCAAACCCTTACACTAAGTCCTTGGCAAAGTGATGTTTTTTCTTAGCCTAAATCAAATCTCAAATATTTTTGTCTGTGTCTATTCGATATGATTTAGGTACCTACATAAATATGAACCTGTGTATTTAAGTCAAATTCATAGCAACCTCAAGATTTTCTTGAGAAGGAACGTTAAATATTAAAATCTTGACATACTACGATCTTGACATCTAACATAATAATTTAAAAATAAATTTAATTTACCTGGCGAGCGTGCCACTCGAACAGCAATTCCGTCAGAAATTGCCACTACGACGAATATTGTGATCGTAAATGCTGTAATCTGTGAAAATGATAAAGTTAATTTAGCTAAGTGACGCTTCATAAATCATGAAGAAATCCTATACAACTCCCAACTCCGCGTTAGTGTCGTATTTATTGTTTTTTTTTAATTCACGCCAAATCAAATCAACCGAAATTTACCATAGCGCAGACGATTTATAATGGTAATGTAATGTAAAATGTAATACAACGTTGATTTATTCGTAAACTAGCTTTAGCCAGCGACTTCGTTCGCGTAGAATTCGGAATTTCAAAAAAGTATACATTAGAAATAACTAAATAAACCAGGTCCGCGTGGAATAGTAGCAAGAATACTAGCTGCATTTCCCCGCTGAATCGCGATGCTGATTTGTTGAGCGAGGAAGGAGCCAGCCCTCTTGTCACCAGAAGAGATTATCAGTCGAGGGGATCCTAACTACCTAATATTATAATGCGAAAGTTTGTTTTGAGCATTGATGTGATTTTTTGCATAGAGATAGATAGACTTTACTAGTCGTGCGAAGACGGGCGGGTCGCTAGTTTTATATTTGTAAACATTATTATAACAACAAAAATAGTTGACACAATTAGTTCAATAATAATTTATGTACTTACTTAATTATCATTGGATCATGCTGAATTTGTGACGTCAATTTACTGACGTATTTATTGTTACCTACGTAGATACTTCTTATAAGTACTTTATTTGCTATCATCACGCCTTCTATCCCAAGAGGGAAAGGCAGAGACAATCGAATGCCGTTTGCTACGACCCTGACATACCTCTCTCGCTTCTTTTATATTCATCATACCTTTCATACATGATAGGTGTAGGTTCAATAAAGTATGTACACCTAGTTAGTCCTCTGCCAGCATTTCCTTTCACTTCAGCCATATAAACCTTTTTAGTCAATCTTTCATCCTTCATTCTTTCAACGAGTCCAAACCAGCGTAGGTACCTATATAAACTACTTTTTCTCATTTTAGTCACAACATCATCTCTATACTTATATTCTTTCTCAAAGGTGTTTTTTGTCGGTATCTGCAAATATCTCCCTTAATACTGTATCAAAGTTAATGTTTGATACGCAATTTTAAAGATTATTTTTCCCTCTAATGACGAAAAATAAACAAACAAATCAAAAATGTTATTTTATAATTAAAATTACTACGTCTGCGTTAGATATATTTTAATAAAAACAAATTTGCCTTACCTTCATCTTGGTTGCAGACTGTGTATTTGATTCAAATCATCAGTTCAACCGATATATATATTAAAGGTACAATGACAAAAAAATCTAGCTTTATTTCAGTCATTAATAATATCATGTGTGCAATACAATTGATTGTGATAATTCTTATTCTATGTCTATTGCAATAGAGTTTAGTTTTCGGAAACTGTAAATGATGTAAGTATTTAATTTTGGCAAAGAAGATGTCACGCGTTACACATTAGGAATCACCTTCGATCGCTCATATATGCGTGCTTCATGCTGCTAACCAAAGTTTGATTTTAAGAAACTACCTAAAAATTATCTAGGTACCTGCATTTTATGTTTAAATTAGGCCACACATTGGTCTGGCATCGCGGACCGTTTGTTACAAGAATTGGACGAGTCTGTGGTCTGTTTCGGTGGACCGTACGGCGGCGCGCCGGGGATTGAACGAATGGGTGCCCACCTTTATATAGAGTTTCATCCAAGATGAGATGATCAACTTGTTCTCGCAGCTAGGCTGTAGAAGTAATTTGTCCGCATCTATTTTTTCTTCACGGGTTGTCTGAAGGCTCCCGAAACCGTGTATCCACCCAGCGGAAGACAAAGTCGTCCTCTTTTAACCGATGGTATTTGTGAAGCTATACCTAACGAGTGGCCAGTTCTGTTGAGGAAAAGTAGATGGAAAAGCAGAGAAGTGTGGTTTGTCGGATTATATATTAAGCATAGATATAAGCAAATAGGAAGATGTGTTATAGCGCCTCTACGCGTGGTCCGCCAAAAGTGTGGTGTCCACCACACTTTAAAATTTACACGAGTCAGTCCATAGCGTCGCGTTGTTGTGCTACAAAAAATCAAAGTTTTTTACCAAATATGCGTTCTTGGGCATTCATAGGGTCTACAAATAACTCTACTACAAAAAACAAAAATGATGGAATCACTTTTCACTCATAAGTACTAACGAATAGATTTAATTTGATATATTTTAAAAATTAATATATATTAATATAAATATAGATTAATTAATAATTTAACATGGCCGCTTTATCTCACCAAAACTGTACAATCGGTTTGGTCGAAAGTATGCTCTACTTATGTAACGTTGATTTGAAATGAAATTTCTGTTTAGATTATTTTTTCATCAATTTATTTTATAAAGTGGTATATCAATCTAAGTAGTCCATGACTTCGTTATTATTATTATTTTACTAGAAACTAGCTGCTGCGCTGGGATTTGATATAATATGTAATAATAATCCGAATTTTCGGCAAATTCAAGGAATTTATAAAAAGGCACTTGGGCATTTCGAATTGCGGTCATCTCTGTCAGGAAACTGTATACCGCTGGATAATGTTCCCATTCTTACATGTTCATCAGCCGTAACACTATTAACCATAGGTACTCTTGAACGAAATTTATTCGATGAAGAAAATTTAGCGATCATTTATCAATTAGTGCAGATCAAATAGTAGGATATATATCGGGCTGGGTAGCTCGGGCGTTGATTAAAACAATCAAATATGAGGTATGTGTTACTGAATTCGTGACAAATGAAAAGTTTTTTACAAACTTATAATACTGGGTGGCTTGTGCTATCCGAGTTATGACTTACCTATATAAAAATTGTCTAAAACAGAATCTACAATTAAATTATTTAGTTTAGAATGTCAATATTTTGTTGTCGAAAGTAAAATAATAAAATTGAAAATAAGTGTAATAAAATCGTTTACAAATTCCAACATATTCACAACCTTGATAGAACACTCACAAGATCAACCTGTCACATTTTAACCACCGAACTCACTTATTAAGGGCTATAATTGATAAATATTGTGACGTAAGAATTCATTATCTGCATAAAAATAATCCTAGTATATCAATGGTTTCAAAAAGACAAAAACGAAATAAACTATCTTTGTTTAAAGGAAAATAATTAAGAATAACTAATATAATTAAGAATATAAATTCTTAATTAAGAATAAATATATATATTATATTTGTAATATAAATGTACTAATGTCTCCGTAGAGGACCGTAGTAAATGGAACTCTGTGGTATCTGCCTACCCCAGTGGGAAACAGGCGTGAGCTTAAGTTTCGTATGTATATGAAGAAGCATTTAATTTCTATTTTTAAAACTGTAACACTGTTGAGTTTCGTGCCGATTTTTCTCAACAGCTGATATCGAATCGGATCGGCGAATACTTAATAAATTTTCTTTATGATATGTAATTACATTATGAAACTTTATTTCCCACCCAAAGGATAAAAAAAAAATTAACTACATATTTTAATTTAATAATTCCAAGTAGAGTGACAATACAGACGGTTCGACTGTACATCGCTGTTGATAAGTCATCAAGTCGAGGCCCGTTTATGCAATTGTTTTTTCACCACGGTAACGCATCTTTTGTTTATATCTATTAGAGTTGCGCAAAGTGTGTCACTAAAAAGAAAAGAGAGATACATATCTTTTGAGTACAAAGAACTATATCCTTCATTTAGTTCTTTAGTTCAATTAGTTCACTAGATCACGGGAACTAATCGTACCATAAGAAGTATTTGAGTCAAAGAAAAATATCCGTCATTTAGTACGTGATTATTATATTTCTCTTTAGTAAAAATAAACATAGAAATAAGCACAGTACAAGTTAAAAATTCTGCCCTATACATAATTATAAAATTACCTATTGTACATTTGTCTATAATATATTTTTTTATTTAAAACAATTTGGTAAGTACTAACTTTTTGAAGTCAAGCATAATTGTACTTTATTTCAAATATGATAACGTTTACTTTGGCACCAAATTCGCGCGACTCCTATTTATATGTCGTGCATGTATTTCGCTTCTTCATTTATAAAGAAAAAGCGAGATAGTACATTCCTTCAATCGTTCAGCGAGAGTGTACGTACTATAGTGAAGTAAAGAACTAAAAGATATAGAATGTACTAAAGTGAACTAAAGATATATTGCTTCTGTGTAGGTGAAGTAGTTCTTTTTTGTCTTTCATACGTGAACTACCCATCTCTAATATCTATGATATTAAGTTTTTAATTAAATCAAATCAAATAATCCATTCATTGCTTATCAACGTCAAACCAAAGTAAATAAAATAAAGTTACATTTATAACAATTTAGTCCCAAGCTTTACCATCCTTCAAATAATCATCTATATTGTAATATGCCTTGGACGAAAGTTTACTTTTAATAATTAATTTAAATTTCTTAATAGATAAATCTTGTACATGGGTTGGGAGTTTGTTATAAAATTTCACACAACAACATTTAAATGAACCTCCAACCTTATGGAGCCTAGCAGAGAGCGGTGCAAGCTTATGTTTACTTCTTGTATTTACATTATGCCTTTCACTATTTCTTTTAAATGTAGAAATATTTTTACGGACATACCTACATTAAATTTTCAAATATATACGCACATTTATTTATTATCAACTGAATTTCAGGACTCGGTTTTTGATGCTTTATTTTGCTATGAAGCTAATTGTAACTAAGATGTTGTCAAAACTGTGTTTGTTTGTTTGTCTTTTTGTCACGCGAAAAATTTCCCCGGAAAATGATAAATTATTTCTGTCTGTGCGAATTCAAGGTGGGTCACTATTATAGTTTGTCTCTATAAAAGCCTGTCTGTACACACTGCCATTAATACCAAACTGTCTGTATCTAATGACTTCCAGAAAATTCCTCATTTTGTCACTAGTCATATCAAACAATGTCTAAACGCGCCAAAACTGCAACCTAGTTACTATACCTATCCAAAAAGGATCTATTATAACACGGAAATCTGTTTTTTGCTCTACAATCAACAACAACTGTGTTGTTCACCTAAACGCTATAATGACCTTACTCCAAATTACCCGGCAGTGTCATCCTCACGATTAAGAGTATAGTGTACCGCGTCCATGTCCATACAAACGGAGAAAACGTTTTACTACCCCTAAATATTATTTAATTTTAACGATTTTGTAATATGTTACTGACATAGTGAAAAACTACGTACGTATTTTTTCCTTTTATCAAAATTCGTGATAGGTCAAAAGTTATAAGCCCCTCAAATCTCGGTTTTTTTGGTTCATAACTTGCTGGTAATAAAGCGTCTGTATTTGAGAAACAAAGCAAAATTTCAAAAAAAGCAAAACGTACGTACGTAGATTATAATCCGCTAAAACGTTTGACACCAAAATTATAAGGTTTCGGTATAGTTTAGTAGGTGTAAATCGTTTTCGCCCAAAACGCAATTTTCAACGAAGAACATACCTACTAACACTCACGAGCTGCAGTGCTCTCTGTCGCACTGATGCCCGGGGGAAGAGCGCGCTTGAGACAGACTATGATTTTCTAAATACCTATTTCGCTGCGTACGCTGAGCTACACGATCCTCTTAAGGCTCAGTTGCAGACTATTTTTAATCAGTCTGTTTTTGCATCTTTAATTTAGACATCGTTGAAACTTATAGATTTTGACTGATTTTTAACCGACTTCAATAAAAGAGGGAGGTTCTCACTTTGACTGTAGTTTTTTTGTGTGTATGTTACATGATTACTCCGCCAATTGTTTTTAATTATTTTTTTTAAATTTTTTTATATTGGTCCCATTTTTGTTTTGGTGACAATTGGTTCAGTAGTATTTCAGACACTTTTAGTCTTAACTAGACGAAATGTATGCCTATTTCGATGCTTTATTTTTGTAATTATGTTATTTTATGATGTTATTAACAGCAAAATTTTGAAAAAGTATACCTACTGACTTCAAAAACTTTTCACTGAAAAGCAAGAAATATTTGAATATTTCGTCATTGAATTTGAAGACGGTTGGTGTTGGTGCCAAATTAGAAACTACCTATAGCTCTGAATCTCAGTAATCTAGACAATTAATTACAAACATAGATAACATTGAATAGATCTTCTTTAGTTGTAGCCTAATTTGGCACCATAACTTAAAAATCAACGACGAAATATTGTTTTTCAGTAAACAATTTTTGAATTTGATAGATTGTAAATGACAATTTACTGGTGGTAAAAGGCTATGAATAAATCAAAATAAGTATCATGTGCTGGCATAGACAAAGTATTGATTAAGTATGCCAATGAAGTTAATTGTTAACTAATAGCTTTCCGCCCCCGGCTTCGTCCGTGAATATTTTTGAACAAAATAAAAAACAGCTTCCTGTTAGTGAAAGAATTTTCAGGATCGGATCAGTGGTTCCGGAGTGATTACTACAAAGCCCAAGTTCGTTCGTGCTCAGTATCTCCTCGATGCCCTCAACGGTTAGAAAAAAAGAGCGATTCGCTTCATCAACAAAGGCCATGACACGAAATCTCGAGCCGCTACAGTTACGCAGAGACATAGCTTCTCTTAGCGTCTTCTATCGACTGTATTACCTATGGGTAATGCTCAGAAGAACTCCATGACGTCGTCCCTCCATCCACTTTTCGCACCCGCACTGCTCGCACAGGATATAGATTTCATCCTCACACAGTGGATACGTTCTGCATTCGAACGAAAAAGTTCAGTGACTCGTTCCTGTGTCGTACAGTCAAAAAATGGAACGAACTTCCGGCGTCGGTCTTTCCTCCTTCCTACAACCTGGGGTCCTTCAAGCGAAGCGTAAAAAGGCATCTCTACGGGCCGACATAGTGGGCGCGACTGGCGGACTGTATTAATATGCTCACCCAGTCACGCGCATTCATGGACCAGCCACCTATGCTTCATAAACAGGTGACATAATGGTAATAATGACAACTCGCCGTCTAACTAAACCTTAAGAAATAAAATATATAATCGATAAAATTAATAATTGAAATATAAATTTAAAAAGTAGGTACCTAACCTATTTCCTAGGTTTCTCAATATCAAATTTCATCAAAATCGGTTTAGTGGTTTAGGCGTGAAAGTGTAACAGACAGACAGAGTTACTTTCGCATTTATAATATTAGTAAGTATGGATTATATAATATCGTATAAAAAAATTAAAATGCTGCATCTTTTGTTTGTACCTATAGATCAAAGTCCGTATACGAACGTTCACAAGTGCGAAAAATGATCAATAAGGAATTAAACAAAGATGTTTTATTGTTTATTTGAATTAATAAATTAACTTTTTTTAAGTAGGTACACCACACCGACTTCAAAAACGAAATATTTAATTATTTCTTGCTTTTCAGTGAATAATGTTTGAAGTCGGTAGATATACTAACTTTTTCTAAAAAGTTAATTTATTTTTCCCTTTTAAGTAATTTGGCTGTTAAAACATCGTAATATAATATGATTCCAAAAATGAATCATCGAAATCGGCATACATTTCATCGAGTTATGACTAAGAATGCCTGAAAAATCTGTTCTTTCAAATTTTCTGAAAAACCACTAAACCAATTTTTACCAAAACAAAAATGGGACCAAAAAAAAATTTGTAGATTAAAAAAGAAACGAAATCGGTAAATATACATTAAAAACAATACATACAGTCGCACATAGAACCTCCGTTTTTTAAGTCGGTTAAATAGGTAATTAAAGATCGACGTGGTTTTTTTAACCAATTGGAGGGCTGGGTAGGATTTCGAGATAACTTCTCATTAATACAATTTTCAAAATATGCCAAAAATGTCCAAGGGCAAGGCCGAAGGAGAAAGCTAGTTTATATATTTTCTAGCATAATTTTATTATAATGAAATTGTTGAAATGATTTTTTTACATATGAAACTCACTATGTAAAATTGAAAGTTTTGTTCTGCAGCTGTACAGAACCGCTATTGGCTTGAAGCCAACAACAGAATATATTGAGTGTTGACCCAAAGGGTGAACGGGTGATAATAAATCGAACTGTAACGGACACCGAATTGGGAAAGACTTTATTTTCTAGTTACAAAGGTCAATATTAGATACACATTTTATTTACCCCCGTATTCCAAATTCGATATTATAAAATGGAAAACGCGTTTTTAACGTCGTAGTTAGGTATATCCCACAATGCGGTAATGGTCTCATTACCATATACAGAAGAAAATGGTGAGAGTTGATTTGTAATGTAATAGTAGTTTATGAAACGGGTTCATAATAGGGTTAATTAAAATAGCATCCACGAGTGTTTTAATTCCATGTTATGTGCCCGTTCATACACATACTTTATCTAATAGTACAAAACAAATTGAACCAAGATATTTTTCTTAATCGACAAATTGGCGGCAAACCGCGGTTATCTACCGCGCATGCACGTTAACTGTCAAGTGACTCGCACATGCGCATGTCGATATTTTCATAGTGTTATTTAATGTGGCTGTAGGTATAAGAAATATCCTCTACCCTTTCTGCATTTAAAAAAAAATTAACATTACGATATCGTTTTTGTATGAAAACTGTAATACATTACAGTATCGAAGTTTGACATACTTATTACAGACGTGTGTATATTTAAAAACATATCTATATGAAGTATAATTCGATTTTGTAATAGAGACTTTACGATATAAGAGTAGATAAAAAATATAGATGATAGATAGATAGATCCTATAATGTCGTCGTGCTTATATGTTTTATTAACTTTCATTGTTTATCAGTTGCATAAATAGCGTTTCCCATTGAGTTAAGTTTTACTAAAATTTCAGGACTCCCGTGCCCTGTTGCTCTGAGGTGAATGATTTTGTAAAAATTCAATCCGTACCCGTGCAAAAACGGACGTGGTAGGTCTTTAGGAATCTATATATGTACTAATAATAAAGCTGTAGAGATTGTTTGTTTGTTTGAACACGATCTCTACCAGTCAGATTTTAAAATTTTTTTTGCTTTTGATAGCCCAATTCTTGAGGAAGCATCAACCTACCCTAAGGGGGTGAAATCCTAATAGTACCTACAACGCGTACGAAGTCGCAGGCAACTCCTAGTATTAAATATACAAAGTGCGTGCGTAAGTATTGACGTACATAAGTCATCTACAGTGTCGTTTTTTCACTATTAGATAGAAAGAAAATTTTTATTTATTCATTCGAAATCCTTGAATAATTATTATCAACAAAATGTGAAATTTATTATATCAATGTAAAATGCTCAAGCGCCGAAAATATTCAAATATTTTAACAAATTACTTATTTTCGGCGCTTGCAGTGGAAACAATGGGTCCATGGTCTACCGAAATGAAAATATTCTTGAAAAATTTAGGTACTAGATTAGTCCACGCCTCGGGTGACCTAAAGGCTGGCTCTTACCTCGCTCAAAGGATCAGTTTAACCATTCAGCGAGGTAACGCAGCCAGTGTTTTGGGAACCATGCCACAGGGAGGGGTTCTGGAAGAGGTATTCTTTTTATAATTTGTATATATAGTTTTTAAATATATTATTTATTTATTACCATTACATTTAAGTTATGATGTAAATATAAAAAAAAAAAAAAAAAAAAAAAGTAAAATATTTTAAAGTGTTATAAAGGCTAGGTACCAAATTAATTTTGGCCTATTTGTGTAGTTGCGACACTAAAAAAGGTTGTAATAAAAAAAATTGGTTAGAAGAGTGATCCATTAGCGGGCTAAACCTTCGAAAATTGATAATACGTTTAATTGATAGAAAATAAAATCGTCAATTGAATTTTGACGAAAGTCAAGTAGATATACATCGATGTAGATATAAAAGTGGAAAATAAACGCTTATCACATTTAATTTTCTCTCTGACATTGATCGACCTTGCTCTTCGTGACACGAGGTTGCAAATTATTTAGCAGTTTGTTACAGTAAAATCTCATTAAACGAGAGTCAATTATTCATTGGGTTAAGTATGCAAATATATTCAAATATACGTCTAGCGTGGCCATGGTCCATATTTAGCGAATTACCTATATTAAACAGGAGTCTCCCACTTATTAAATCCATTATTTTCGGACGACTTCACAATTGCCCTCTGAAGTGCGATAAGTCTGTTAAATCATTATTAAAAAACATGTGTGCTTTATACTTTATTTATTACGCTATACGTCCGTGATTGGGTCATGAAACTCTATATATGTACCAAGTTTCAATATTTTCCATCCAGTAGATTCGGAGAAAATAAGTATTGCAAATGTTCTAAAAAGCAATCCGAGTAGTTGAAAAAAAAAATGTTTGGTGTCGTGTGAAGACTCAAGAATTTACTGACACCGTGTTTAAGTGGTACAAACTGTATTATGTATTTGCATGCATCACGTTCATGTCGCGGGATAGCGGAAGTTTAATAATGATATCAATGGTTGATACTTGAAGATTATTCCTTTGAACTCTGCGAACAATTTGAACTACTAAACTATTAATAAACTGCTGAAAAATTGTCAAAACAGTGAGATAATAATTTTTTTATAAGTACTTATTATTTAATAATATTTGCTTCATCATTAATTACCTTGATTGTGCAATTACAGAAATTTTTTTTATTGTTTTTAGGGTTCTGTAGTTACCAGAAAGATACCAGTAAGATATTTGTTGTTTGTTCGCCCGTTATAAAGCTGAAGAGTTTGATTGGTTGAACGCGCAAATTTCAGGAAGTACTGGTTCTAATTGAAAAAAAAAATTATGTTGGATAGTCTATTTATCGAGAAAGGCTCTAAATACTTAAAATCACGCAATCGCAAGATCTATAATGTTGGCTGGACCGAGTTGGTTTTTTTTTAAAGCTACCAGGAAAATTGGAAAATTCGGGGAAAACTGAAAATGCTTTTTGTATGAACTCAAAACTATAATGGGATGGGCTCCACGGACGAAGCCGGAGCAGAAAGTTAGTCTACTATTAAGTCCGCATTTAGTATGCGTTTCCTATATGAAATAGAGTGACTATAATCACTTGTTAAAGTATTAAGTACGTTTTAACTAGATACGCATCGAAGCACAACAATTCGATTAAAGCACTTATTCAGAGTTATTCATAGAGATAATTGGCGCTAAGCTTTTGGCTCAATTCCGAATTGAACGACTTTTAATTGATCAATGGAAAAGCTGGCATTCGAACAATTAGAACATCGCGTCGATAGCGCAATGGTTATAGCGTGAAACTGAGAGGCCCGGACTCAATCCCCACTCGAGAGAAAGCGCTCAGTGCAATGATTTTCTCGTCGGAGGGTACGTAAAGCCCTAGTCCTAATCCGCACTTCTTCTGAAAATAACACAGGTTGACAATTTTGGGTTTTCTGTTTTAATTAATAAATTCTGATTCTATATGAATCAAAAAATTACAAAATTTCCATTTTACACTTAAAATCTATCTATCATTACGCCTTTTATCACAAGAGGGTAGGCAGAGACAATGTTACATATGTTACATTAATGTCTTACAAAATCTTAGCCTTTTATACATGCTCGGCGATTGTGTGTACTTTTAATATTTGCATCGATCATAAACTTCGACTTACAAAGTTTGCTTTTGTCTGTTTTACGTCGATAAAAAGTTTTGAAGATTTATATTGATTTTGCACGGAAAACCCGTACGGCCGGTAACAACTTCCTGAGATCCTTTGGCTCTAAGCACCGCACGGCCGGTCACATCTTCAACAAACACCTCCAACCGGTAAAGCTCGGAAAAGGCCGCGCTCGAAAGCACGACCGGTTCCACAGGTCGGCTGCACCGCGAGGAACAGCCGACCCCGTATACAGCCGCATCCGCAATGAACTCTGCTGGAACACCCAGAGCCCAGCGGAGCGGCATACTTTGTTCTAGAGTCAGGCGCGCCGCGGGTCATGACGACACGACTGACCCCAGAGCCCTACCTCGGAACGGCCGCACAGGAGTCAGGGGTCGGCCGCTCCCACCTCCAGCCGCTTATGCGAAAAGCCCCGCCGACGCATACAGAGCCCTCGCACAGCGGCTCCACCTCGGGTGCCGCTTAGCTTCACCGTGGGTAGTGGTAACGGTCACTACCCACGGTTACTAAGCCCCTCCGCCACATCAAGGCGGGCACCCCCGGGGGGGTACATTAATGTAACTAGTTGGACTTTTTTTTTCAAGTAGTACTTCAAGGAGATTGTATACTTTTGTAAACTTCTTGGTTTTGGCAGGACTTTAGTTAGGTCACGTGGTTGTATTTTAATCGGCCCTATACAGTTATCTACTCTACATTCTATTCTATTCGTTTAGTTGTAGTGATAGCAATGATATAAAAATGATACGAACAAACCTGTGG
Organism: Nemapogon koenigi; assembly: GCA_963924495.1. Classification (NCBI taxonomy): domain Eukaryota; kingdom Metazoa; phylum Arthropoda; class Insecta; order Lepidoptera; family Tineidae; genus Nemapogon; species Nemapogon koenigi. Next base: position 3,019,895 of record OZ004637.1, read on the forward strand.
GCAGGCTTGTTAATCATATGAATGGAATTCCCATTTTTTGTTTACTTTCAAAATGTTTGTAAGTAGTAAAAATGTAACCAAATGCAACGTATTTCTTGAGCACATCTTTTTCTTGTTTATGTAAATACATTGAAAATAAATTAAAAACTTACATTGAAATATATTAGGAAAATCCTGATCTATGGATTTTGTACCATGACTGTAGCGTTGTTATTTTCCTCGAATTTACATATTCTGGCCGATATTATCAAAACCATTCATGTCATGCTAAATTCGTAGCCTAGAATTATGAAACTAAAAGGTCATCAAACAGTTTGACTCAATCACGCAAATTTATGTTTGAGTCAAACGGTTTGATGGTCTACAGTGTATGTTTGACGTCCGTTCAATGACAGTAGAATTTAGGGTCTAATTGAACAAATTATTTCCGAAATTATATAACTGCGGGCAAAATACTTATCTTTTCTAATGCCTTTGGAGCTATATGAAGAAATAATAAAACCATTGAAATCGGCCATTAACCTGTGTGTAGCCAGGATTTAGTTCAGGGTGGAGCAAGGTCTTCAGAAGACTCTTAATTTGTAGTAATTTTTGTGATTTTTTTTGCTTGATTTCATGATTCTGGGAGGTCACGAACACCCAATATTTAGGTAAGACCAACACTTAGCAAGCGCACAACCGACAAGTCGAATTGTCCAATTCAACATCTTCAGATTCCTGAATGATAACAATTCCTAAGTGTTGTTCTTGAATTTGGGTTTAACAGGTTCATTAAAAAATTGGGAAAATTGTAAATGCCTAGCCTTATGTGACACAAGCGTGGTGGCAATGTGAACTGCATTTACCAACTGAACTTGATTATGTAACACACAAATTTTAAATGCGGCGTTGCTAGCTTACAAGTTCAAAGGCTGGCTGATAGAGATAAACGATCTATTCACGTGCATTCATTGACCGTCTCTTCACCTTGCCAATTTTGATATAAAACACTTTTTAGAGTTCTGTAGGACCCTTATAAGAACGTTCAAACCACAGATCTTTTATACTAACGTTCTGTGGTTCAAACCGTCAGTCCCAGTATATAGTCTGTCTCTATACTTGGAACATATACTCCTGTTAGATATCTCAATTTTCAAGAAACAAAGCATGTAATTTATTTATAATGTTGAGATATATGTTTGTTTTTTTTCTTCTTCTTCTTCTTTATTCGGTCTTATCTCATGTTTCGTTGGGGTCGGATCTCCTAATCGCCAGGGTCGTCAGTGGGTCTAATGTTAGGGAAGGTCGTTATTGAATACTGATGTTTTTTTCATAAAATAAAATTCAATCAATAACAAAATTATGATGACTAACAAATAACTAACCAACTACTACTACCCAAGAGTGCACTGACAATCGAATGCCATTTGCTACGATCCTGACATACCTTTTTCGCTTCTTTTATATTTTCTTTCAAGTGTGCGTTCCGAAATATATCTTATTTAGGATACGTTCGGAACTAAAAATTACAGATACTGTGTCAAGATAAGAAGGTGCTTTTAGTCGGAAAATGTTTCCATTTGTTTAATATTTTTGTTTGTTTTTTTCAACATAATTGTTCTCTTAGCACAGTAAATAGTGCATTTGTGCAGTTTGTATTGTTATATTTAGTAGGCGCTTATATGCGCATTTCTATATCTACTGATATTACAAAGAGGTAAGTTTTGATGTAGGGGAAAATCTCTGAAACTACTGATCCTATTGTATAAATTTTTTCTTTAATAGGAAGCTACATTATCCCCGAATGCTAAAGGTTATGTTTCATTTTGTTCGAAAATATCCACGGGCGAAGCCAGGGGCGGTAAGCTAGAGTATTATAGTAATATTAGGTATTATGTATTTAGTGAATCCTTTCTCTAAACGAATTGAGACTATTTACTGATTTTAAATTGTTAAAATTGTATTTAACATAGATAAAATACAATAAAATACAATTAAATATCTACTATGCTATATATACAAACAAACCTATAAATAAAAAAAATATCATGATCGCTGCCTTCTGGGAGTGCCCATAAGGCTGGCTGCGTTGCCATGTTGAATGATGATACTGATTCTTTGAGCCAAATATGAGCCAGCTCTTTGGTCGTGGGACACCTCTACCAATCTTTTGGAGATTTCTTTATAGAGGTGTCGTGCGCTAGATACCACGGGCCCAGTGTTTCCTCCCCAAACGCCACAAATATATTATAATCTTCAGGAAGAGATGCCTATTTGCGAAGTTTGGCAGTGTTTGGCAGTTTCGGCTTTGCAAGCGGCAGCCCCACCCTCAATTGATGAGCAAGGATTTTAAATATTTTCCAAAATTCATAAAATAATTAATAAATAATTTATTTATACAATTTTCAAAATAAAAGTTTTTGTTAAAAGATAACAAATAATTCAAATTTAGGTACATTTATAATAAATCGATAAAATATGCCACGGAATTCTATAAAACACTTGCAATATAAAAAATATGCTAAATATATAAGCAGACAGACAGACCAACATCTAATTACTCAGTAGTTTAAATGGTCAATGAAACAGAAATCCTACAACTCCACCTACCTGTTGCAATATTGTGGAAGTTGTTGTCAGTACCAGTAATTATATATTTAACTAGCGACCGTATACCGGCTTCACACGGATTAGATTTAAGGTCATTAAGGACATTGAGGTCTGAGATCATCAAGGACTGTACTAATTATGAAATACAAGCCTCTGTCCGCGGTTTCACCCGCGTGAAAATGGATCTAAAAAGAAATAATCCCGTGCCTGTAATTTGTCCCTCCCCCGCCCGCTTTCGCGGTATAAAAAGTAGCTATGTGTCATTTTCTGACCCCTAAACTACTACTATGCAAAAAATCATGTCGATCCCGTGAAAAACAAAAACAAATCTATCCCACGGGAACCATACATTTTTCCGGGACATGACTATGTGCTATTCAAGACCTGAGTTCAAGACTATAATCTATCTCTTTGCCAAATTTCATCCATATCCGTTGAGCCGTTCTGGCGTGATTTAGTAACAAAAATACATACATTAGTGGGATTATTATTCTCACAACGTTGGATAGGTAGGAAAGGCGCCTTAGGAAGGCACCGTATGTACAGTGGCCTCGGACCTTAATGTCCTTTATCATTCTTTTGGGGATATTCCAAAGAAGCAGTATGTATTTGAAAATAGAAATAGCCTGAAACTACTAAAAATTTAATGTTAAAGACGAGACACTGAAAAATAATCATAGACTTAAAAAAGCTCGGACATTTATAACATTTTGTTTGTGGTTTGGACACGTTGAAAGAATGAAGGATGAAAGATTGATGGCTGTGTGATAGTGAAAGGAAATGCTGGCAGAGGACGACCTAGGTGTAATTTTATTACATATAAAAAAAATATTGATCAATGGAAATATGTATTTAAAGTACACACAAACGCCGAGCATATATGAAAGGTATGATGAATATAAAAGAAGCGAAAGAGGTATGTCAGGATAGTAGCAAATGGCATTGGATTGTCTCTGCCTACCCCTCTTGGGATAAAAAGCGTGATGATAGATAGATAAATAGATAAATATAATTTGGTCAAAGACACTTTGAACATTTATTATAAGGTGAGAATACAAGAGAATACTTAACTACGTTTGTTTCATTAATAAATCTCAACATACAATTTCAAGTGTAGGTGATTTCTTCACATTCACATAAATACTGTCATAATTATATTTTTTTTACTGGAGTGTTATAGCTTTCATAATGGCCCTGAATTGCAGAAGTTTTTAAAATAATAAGCAAAACATATTTAGTACGTTTTTTACAGAAACTTCAATCGAAAATTTAACTAAAAATGTTAAAGTTTAAAATTAATTTACAAATGGCAATTTTGTTTTTATCTGGTGTATGCTACAGATTTTTTGAGTTTTTCATGAGCATGTCAATCTACTTTTCTATCCCCTGACATAAAAAAGGATATGTTTAAGAAAATATTTCTATTTATTTTGAGTTATTTAGAAAATTTACTGGGAGATTTTGAAAAAAAAATTATATTATGTGTAATTTTTAAACTGTCTGGAAAAAAATGTTATCCCTGATTGGTCATGACCCCCTCTGACCACCTAGTTACGGGACTCCCTGTATACTTATTAGTTCTGCATATTTGTTCTATTTCCACTCTTTGTTCAAACGCTGCATAGTCAACATACCTCTGAATATTTATCATTTTATTTGAGTTTATTATTTTTTCTTACGATAAATATATATTACAGTGGATGATTGATTTTAATCATTCGCACGGAAACAGCTAAGCGTGCATCATCGAGGAATAACCGTATAAATTCAATAATGAAATGATATGAACGCTTTTAAAATTAGTCTGTGAAAGTTCTTGTGAAATTGTTGATTTTTTTTTATAGTTTGAACAGCTGGTAAGCAATTTTCTTTAAATAATTATTAATAATTTTTATTTAATTTCATTATTCATAAACGTTTGAAAATATTGAGCGTTTGAAATGATCATATAGAATATTTTCTATGTCCAAAATCCATATAATTTCATACTTCAAGAAGGAAATTTACTTATTTTTATAATATTGAAGTATTTTTTTTTATTTAACCCTATCCATAAAACCACCCCTTTATTCGGAATTTTAATAAAATGGGTAGAGTTGATGAAGTTGACGAAGGATTGGTTTCATTTTCTAGTCCTAACAAACTGCCCCTAAAATTACAAAACTTTTTTTTCGATAAATGGCAAGTTTGCGTTTGACAGCACATTTTATTTTGGGTTTTCGAAGTCGTTCTTGAGAGGTAGCGAACGAAATAATCATTTAATACGTGTTCCCTTGAAAATGGGAGAAAAACAGTTTCGTTATTCAGTTCGTTATTTTCGATGTTTCAAGGAATTCTAATTTAATTCTAATTCAAATTTAAACCTCCGGGCTCCAGTGGTCAAATTCTACTGTACCCATTTCAATGAATTCCCCTGAAAAATACGGATTCAGTGAGCTTAAAGGGGTGGTTTTATGCATTTAGGGGTTCGAGAGGGGTAGAAAGCGATATTGGCATCATCGTCTTGCATTGCATTCGTAATACTTTAGGGGGAAGATAACCCGTTCGTTACCCATTGCAGCAGCTTCACATTGAGACTTGTTATTATTGAGAGACTTGTAGTTGGAATAAGAAGCATGAAAGTAAGATAAATGCAGTAGAAATGCGGTGTTTACGTAGAATGTGTGATATAAAGCGTATTGACCGCATCCCTAACGATGTCATTAGAGAATAATGCGGAGTGAAAGATGATGTTGTGATTAAAATGAAGAAAAGTAGTTTACGTTGGTTTGGACACGTTGAAAGAATGAAGGATGAAAGATTGACTAAAATATGGCTAAATTGAAAGGAAATACTGGCAGACGAACATCTAGGTTTACTTTTATTGAACATATAAAAAAATATATTGATCGATGACAATATTAAAAGTACACACAATCGCCGAGCATGTATGAAACGTATGATGAATATAAAAGAAGCGAAAAAGGTATGTCAGGATCGTAGCAAATGTCATTCGATTGTCTCTACCTACCCCTCTTGGAATGAAAGGTGTGATGATAGATAGATAGATAATTTTATAAATTCTAAGGTATGTATGTTTGTACATATATTTAGTCTTTCTTCTTATATACACATCAAAACATACTCAATTTTTCAAAATGTTGGAAAAGTACCTATGTCAATTTTAGTTTCAGTCAAAAATATCCTATCTCTTCTAGAAAAGTAGATTGCTAGAGTCCCTAAAGGGAAAATAATAACTACTAGAGAGCTAAGTTAAGTAGCCATTTTCCTCTATACACATTTATTTGAATAAAGTAGCTAGATGATCGTAATCGCGTGCCTATAAACATATAATGATACAGTGAACACAATACACTTAGTTCATATAAGATAGCTCTTTTATCAATACAAGAATCATCAACAGATCACGCCACCACTTACACGCTGGTCGCTGAACATCAGTGACATTATTCGACCTCTAACCTTATCGAAACTTTAAATTATTGTTGCAAATATCTGTGGTCATTTATTGTTTAATTAAACATTGTTTATTGGGTAAGTGTTTTAAAAAATTTTTTTCTTAATATACTAGAGATTTACTACTACCTACTATAAGATTTTAGTTACCGCATCCATTTTTTTAATTAGCCTATCTGGAATAATTTAGCTTGATTTTTGGAATAATTTAGCTTCCGCCCTCGGCTTCGCCAGTGGATATTTGCGAACAAAATAAAATATAGCTTATGGATAATGTAGCTTCCTAATATATTAAGTAATATAATCTAATATTCTTATATTTTTTTTATAATATAACAAAAAATCTTTATTTAGGTTTCAAAATTCAAGAAAGTTATAAATAAAAATTAAATGCTGTTCGTTTTGAAGCGCATCACCTGAGAATGGCTGGACCGATTTGGTTAATTTTTAGGGAAAGGAAAATTAGTAAAATTCGGGAAAACTAAAAGTTTCTATGGGATTTTTGTTTGAACTCAAGACCATAAACCTAGGTAAGGAAAAAAGTGTATTAATCTAGGATTTAAAAAAAACATTATTAAGTAGCTTTTCGCCCCGGCTTTGTCCGTGAAGCCCATATTAACTTACAACCTCTATTATGGTCGTGACTTTATACAAAATTTCGCTTTCAGACTTTCCCGCATTTTACAATTATCCGGGCAAATTCTCCAAATTTTCTTTACCTATCTATTACGAATATATAAAAAAATTAAACAAATCGGCCCAGCCCTTACCAACGAAAAGCATTTCATTTTTAATACAGTTACGTTGAAAACTGTGGCCCGTGGTTCATCTCCTGTAATAACTCTTTAGGGTGGTGGATTTAAAAAAAATAGCCTACATCCTTCCCTAGGGTTCAAGTTTCGCCATACCAAATTTCATCAAAATCGGTTCAGTGGTTAATTTCATACGTTAGGTCTTTTTTTGTCTTTCTTCACGGGTTGCCTTACAGCACCAGAAACCGTGCTACAGTCCCAGGGTACCCAGCGAAAGCCAAGTCTTTCTCTTTTAGCCGATGGTATTTTTGAGGCTATACCTAACGAGTGGCCAGTTGTTAAGGTACATTTAGATAGAAAAGCCTCTTAGTCTGGTTTGTCGGATTATGTTTATATGGTTAAGTTTTTAATTACAAAAACCCATTGGTACATGGCCAGGATCCGGTATCGGAACCGTGGTCTGTCCAGTTAATACCAGATGTCTTAACCACTCAGCCACCGACGTGTTGAGTGGATATATATCGCTAATCAATGATTAGAAAAAAACATTAAAATTAAAATGGGGTCAGTTTAGGTATGTATAAAAGGTATGATGAATCAAAAAGAAGCGAAAGAGATATGTCAGGATCGTAGCAAATGGCATTCTATTGGTCTCTGCCTACCCCTCTTGTGATAAAAGGCGTGATGATAGATAAATAGATATCTCCTTGGTATGGAACTTTGAGCATGTATGAATGAAAGGTATGATGAATCTAAAAGTAGAAAGAAGTATGTCAGGATTGTAGCAAATGGCAATCGATTGTATCTGCCTACTACTCTTGGGATAAAAGGCGTGATGATAGATATAATATCTCCTTGGCACGGGCCCAACTAGCTCTTGGTCAGACGTAGGTATGACGTCATAACCGACGTAATTAATTTATCAATGCTAATTATTCCTATAAGCAAAAGTATCCATAATAATTTTAACCACTGCATTCACTCATGCCTAGTATTGCCTACTTCAGTTATGAAGTTACCACATTTCGCCCGTGCACATTGTTTTAATGTGAAAAATAACTTCCTATATTTTGCATACTGACCGTCTCATTATTTATTGTAGAATATTTAAGTAAATATCCAAAATTAACAATTTTTACTCGTAAAATGGAAGAAATCTAAAAATATATTGTCAAAATGGAAGAGTTTTAGACTAAAAAGTAGCCTATGTCACCCTCCAACTATATCTGTGCTAAATAATCACATCGATTCGTTGATCTGAAATTGAATAGACGTACCACAGTAACAATAGCCAATTAATCGGTAGCTACGATGTTCCCGCGGACTGTGATATGTCTTATTAATCGTCGACTAATCACAACCATCACGCAGCGCCGATAGGATTAAACTGGATTCCCCTTCATGTCACGCCGGGGCGCGTGCGTTGTCCGCCATGACATGACGTAGAATCCCACGACACATAACACATGAATGCAAATTGAGAATGACGTACAAATATATAGACAATCAAAACATAGCTTTTTTATAGAAACTATAATAATATTATTGTGTACCTACTTAGAAAAAATTGCTTTGCATAATATATTGCAAATTCATTAGCACGCTTTTTAGGGTTCCGGTTAAAAACGGAAACCCTATTACTATAAGGTGAACCACTGAGAAAGTAGCACTCCCATGTCCATGAGGGGTGAGGGGCGGGCGTGATTCTGCTATACACGAAGCGAGGTTTCGCGCGATGTGTCTGTTGTCGACACGATTTACCTCTGGCTTTTGCGGGTAGGTTTTCATTTTGATGAAATTTGGTATGAGGATAGCCTGAACCCTGAAATTTTTGAGGTGGATCGCGTCGACAACAGATATATCGCGTGAAACTTCGTATCGTGTTTGGTAGAATGACGCCCGCCCCTCTCACCCGCGCGGACCATGGGAGTGCTACTTTCTCAGTGGTTTACGTCCGTCCGTCTGTCTGTCTGTCCGTCTGTCACCAGGCTGTATCTCATGAACCGTGATAGTTAGACAGTTGAAATTTTCACAGATGATGTATTTCTGTTGCCGCTATAACAATACTAAAAACCAGATTAAAATAAATAACACGAAACCGTACGCGAATCCGACTCGCACTTGACCGGTTTTTTTTATATCTTTATCTACACAATTAATTTCATTATTGTTAGCAAACAGAAGGACTTTTCTAAAGAGTTTTTAACGCATAAACTCCACAGTTAGAAATATCAACTTTAAACATTTGAGTTTGTCATCTCTGGAACTACCAAAGTGGATTTTTTTCATTTGATAGTCCAATGGACAACATTTCATTTTTTTAATCACCCAATTTTATTACTTTAATTAAAAAATAAGTTATACGTATTTTTATATTTTATTTTTGGTTGAGTTTTTATATTTTTAATTTAATTATGAATTTTTATAAATTCTGAGGACTTATAAACTAAAAACCTTAGCTAGGACTAAAATTAAGAAATATAAACTGTCACCCAAAGAAAGTGACTGATAGTGTCAGTCAAGCCACAGAGTATACGTTATAGAAATGCAAAGAGTATAATATACCTACCGTGTTCCAAATAGGTGTTGCCGTAGCCGGAACTCAAATCGCCTACAACATTATTCATAATGTTTATAATAATACTAGCTTTTGTCCGCGGTTTCACTCGTAAATATATTTCCTGTGATAGCCCATTCGAAACTAGCAAAACTTCCAAAAAATAAGAAGTATTTTTATAATTATATTTAAAGAATAATTATTAATTTAGCTTCAAATGGAATAAAAATGGGTAAAATTAATAGAAGGAAACAGTTCAATAACTAACAACTCACCCAACAGACATTAGTATTTTTAAATTAGAGGGTAAGCACAGATTAGGGCACCTATTAATCTTTATTTTTCAATATTTCAGTACTTTTAAAATAACTCGAAAATTAAAGGATATAAAAACTAAAAAAATGAAAAATAAGCTTTCTAGCATGTAATCTCCAAACGGTTTTCGAATTTTGGTACCTTACGAAAAATGAAATGTTGTCCATTCTTGAGGAAGGTTATAGGCTATAAAACATCATGCTACGACCTAAAGGTAGCATGAACGATTAACGCGGGTGCGACCGCAAGGCATAGCTAGTGAAATATGTCAATCTATAAAAGAAACCGCATTTTCTTAACAATGACTAATAAAATGTTACTATTATGTTTCAGAGACAAAATGCCGCCACAAGAGCAACCAGTGTCAGGAGTTTTGTTCGAAGGAGACGCGAAGACAGGAGATATGGGCCTTAGTAAAACTGCTGAACCTCAAGCGGAGAAACGGCACCTGCAACTAGTTTGGAGGAATATAATTCTGTTTATATTCCTTCATGCTGGAGGCATTTATGGAGCGTATCTGTTTTTCACTCAAGCCATGTGGACGACTTGTTTATTTAGTAAGTAATATTTGATACATTCATAACGCTTGTTTCGCGTAAGATGATCCCGCCCAGACTAATCACAACTATCACAGCCGGATTCCCCATCATGTCACGACGGAACGCGTGCGTCGGTCGCCATGACATGATATCCGACATATTTATTCATGATATGTGCGAAATGGTGAGAATCATCGTAGCATTTTTTTTACTCGACCTGTACAGTAAAGACAGGGTTATGTTTTTCACGCGTATCTAAGGTCCGTTTTTCTAGTCATGTCTTACTTAGTAAACTTTGAATGTTTTTTTAAATAATTTGTAATTTAAAATTTTTAAAAGACAATTTTACTTATGGGCGCCTTAAATCAACAATTTTAACCTATTTTACATTTTGCAGAACTAATAATCATATCTTTTAAACTGAGTACGACTCGCACGCTGATATTTTACCCCATTTTATTTGTGATATTATTTAGTTACTAGCTGTGAAACTTCGATCGTTTTAATCGTAAATTTGTTAAAAAACTTACGTTTTTAGGGTTCCGAACATCTCTGATGAAAAAACGTAATCCCTTTTAGGATCACCCACGTGGTTGTCTGTCTGTCACAGCTTATTTTCTCGGAATCTACTAGACTAAACATGTTCAAACTTGGTACATATCCTAGAGTTTCATGACCCAATCACGGACGTATAGCGTAATAATCGTATTTTCGATCTTGGGGGGGAAATTAATTTTTTTTTTCAAGTGCGTCTTGTGACATATCAAATGAAAGGGCTCGATCGTTATAAGGAATACAAACATTATTTTTTTATAATTTTAAAATGCATAGTTTAAATTATAATGAAGAAAACGAAAGTTGACCGTTCCCCCACCATTATCTCCGAAACTATATAAGTCAAAAATTTTGAAAAAAAAACCAAATGGAATACAGGGCCTTTCTTATCCGAACTTCCTGCGTAGGATAGGTTCGACCTATCGTAATTTTTTTTAATACAAAAATAAAATATATCTCCCAATGAGACCCAGAACCTAAAAGTATCACCATTAAGTTAAAGCATTCAAATGAGAAAATATTCCGCTCACGGCGTCTCCATAAAATGAGTCCTAATTGATTCATCGCTTTTAATTAGGTGTCTTATTCGAACTTCTTGTATCACTCAGTTCATCTGAAGAGCTAATTGTGATCAAGTTAATAATAGTCTACATTATCTTAATCTATGAAAGAGAAATTCTTTAACTTGTAAATTTTTTTATAAACTAAGATCACAAAATCATGAAAATGCAAATTAATTTCTAAGTACTCTTTTCAAAATAAATACGATTTTTATTAGAATATTATCTTTCCGTTCCAGCTTCGCCCGTGGTCTTGAGATCATACAAAAATCCGATAGAAAAAAGACTTTTTTAGCAATGACACTACCAGCCGCACTACTAGTAGTGTCGTTTACAATTAACGACACTACCAAGCCTATTTTGGATAAAATTGTACAGACAACACAGCAAAGTTCAGAAATATAACTCTTTATTTATTATTAACTAAAACATAAAATTTAAGTAAAAATCATGTGGAAATACAAAAAAAATATTGAATCCTCTTGGGATAAAAGGCGTAATGATAGATATGTAGATATTATAAATGCGAAAGTGTGTTGTTTCAAAACAGAGCAACGGATCGACGTGGATTTTTTGCACAGAGATCGTTAGAGAGCCGGAAAGTGAAATAATAGGTAACTTTTTTACTTCGGAATAATCTTATGTCACATTTTTAAAATAACCACGAGCTAAGCCGGAAAGGGAGCTCGTGCTTCATAAGGACACGTAAAGCAGGCAGCGACAGATTTGCCACCAGTTAAGGTCAAGTGGATCGATAGGAAAATGAGTGATGAAAAAGCAGAACGCATTATCTAGAATTCAAGAAGGATTCAATCAACGTAAGCGATAATTTTTGTTTAATAGCAATTAAAAAAAAACTTATACAACATAGAAATAATTTTACAATTCAGAAAAGAAAGATATTCATGTTAATTTCTGTAATGATACCATCTATATTATAGCCATAAAATTTGATAAATAAAGTTTTCAGAGGTGTATTTCGGATTTTTTTCTATCGAGAAAAATGTTTCTAATAATATTTTCAAAACAATAAAAAGATTTGTCATATCCTTAAAATTAATATATGTATATATTTTTCAGTTTCGTAAATAGTTCAGGTTTTCTGAAAAAAAAAGATTAAAAATTGGATTTTGATGACTGACTTCCCCTTAAGTTTTAGAACATGACTTTTATTACGCAAATAATTGGTTGCGTTCCCACTAAAAAATATTAAAATATTATAAATTACGCTACGTTCATAATTAATTAGTATGTATTATCAATCAAACGGATAATTGATTTCCTAAAAAAAATTTTGCGTAAATTATTGTAAAGTGTTGAAAGAATTCCACGGTTGAAATGGTTACGCAAAGTGCAAATACTACGATTTCATATTTCACCACGATACTAACCCAATGTTCCATTAGTGAAGGAAAATTGGGCGGGAATACAAATAAAATTAATGATGCTCACCGTGAATTGCAAAAATTACATTTAGGAAAATACTTACATTTTCATTATTGAATAATTATACACTTTTTATTTCAATCTACTAATTTGTACATTTATTTTTTAGTTTGGACTAGGTTAAATTGAGACACTTTGCGAGAATAATAAATCCAAATTCAATTCCCACTCATGCTAAAAATGCTAAGCACCAATTTAATAAGAAACTATGAAATAAGAACTATAAGTCTCCATTGAAGATGGGTCAGCAGTTTTTACAGCTTAAAATAAACCAGAAAACAGATTTAAGTTTAAACCCGAAAATTTTATAAAATAATAATAAATCCTAGGGCCAAATAAACATTTTTACAAAATCTTAAAATCATCTAAGGCACGCGTATTCCAAGCAATTTTACTTCCATATAAAACTAACCTGAGGACTAGGTTAGTCTAACTAATGTGCATCTTGAAATATTACCTAACCTATTTACTTACAATGCAGGTTAAATTACCTATACACAAATAAACAATATAAACATATTGCATAACTGTTCAGTATTTTTCCTATTTCCTCTAGCACAGTGATTTTTTTTCCTCATTTTGCAACTCTATGCAACTGAACGTTTTATATCGTTTCATATAATATGCACATTAAGTGATTATTATGTCAGATATAATTGTTAGACCTAGATGAACTCTAGGTAAAGGTCGTACAAAGCATTTGTTACTAAAACTGTAGGCGTTATAAAATGTTTTAACTTTAATTTGTATGTATTTATTAATATTTATAATATATACTAATAATAAAAAAATGTATATGTATTATTTACACACAACTATATAAACAACCTTAAAATTAAATCTAAACTTTAAAAATAACTGAATTTCCCCGTTGAATCGCGATGATGATTCGTTGAGCGAGGAAGGAGGCAGCTCTCTAGTCTCCAGAGGAGATGATCAGTCGTGGGGATTATATATCTTTAATAAACTTTTTGACATTTGAACCCCACGGACCTAGAGTTTCTACACCAAACGGCACAAATTTGTAGTTGAACTATATTTCGCGATTTATGAATATTGCGTGATTTATTATTGTTTACAAAATTGATTCACAGTTTGTTGTTTCGCAGTAATGTAGGTAAACTAGGTACAACAAAATATTCAAGTTATCAATATTTTTCGCGATCGTGGTACCTATGGAGTAATAAAATTGTTAAATTACAGAGTAATTGTGTGTGATTTATGAATGATTGAATTGCTTCGAAGCCATAATAATCTAAAATGGTAATGTATTGTGTGAAATGTTGTAAGAATATGGACAATCCATAAAAGTACCATAAGTCAGCTTCGTCCTTTGTAGAGATGCTTAGTCTGTCTACACCAATTGGTTGCCTTATACATATATTTGAGATAAAAATGTTACGTAAATACAGCACATATTTGTTTATTAATATGAGACTGCATTTTGCAGCAGAAAATAATATTATAAAAAGTTGATTTTTAAATACAAATTTTTTTTTTTCAAATAACATAGTTATAATTTCTGCTCCTTCAAATTTTTGTTGAAGTACATTGCAGAGCAGACATCCTTTAAGTTCTGATTAAATCTATCGTTTCAAATAAAAGTTACACTCCAGTATCAATTAATTCTTCCTTGAACAGTAGTACCCGACAGAAATTAAGACTTATCGGGTATATACCTGGTATATACTTAATTATAATTGTATAGGTATTATTAGTGTGTCCTATTGTATCCTATTGTATCAAATTGACCACTAATCTCTGTAACTACTATTAAAATTATTTTTGCATTTGATAGCCCAATACCTGAGGAAGATTATAGATATATCACGCTACCTACTATGAGATGTAAACATTGTATTCCTAATACAAAACGTATGAAGTCGCGGGCAACTGCTAGTATATATAAGATTGTAGACATTTTGTATGCCCTATACTAGGGTAACCATAAATTTTGATGTAAAAAATAAACGAATTTGAATTTAGAAAGATTTGCTACGGTTTTATAGAGCGTCGTCTCTGTCACGCAACGTCACGTGACGTGTACGAATGACAGAGAAAAGAGAGGATGCTTTACAAAACCAAAGTATCATTCGAAGATGTGATGGGTATTATTTTCTGCCGCTACCCAAACTGTTATTTAACTCTGCCTATTTTATTTATTATTATTTATTTTATTCCAGCTTTTGTACTGTACATCGCGTCTGGTCTGGGCATCACAGCGGGAGCTCATCGTCTATGGGCCCACAAATCTTATAAAGCTCGTCTACCATTACGGATTATGCTGACTATGTTCAATACAATGGCGTTTCAGGTAACCTTTTTCTTATTTTTCGACTTTACACTCTTAAACCTATATACACTCTTATTAATAAACTCGAATTAGCGACGTATTAACTTAAATGTTCTGCAATTCATTATGATAGACGGAGACGAAATACAGTTTAGTTAATACGTCGCTAATTCGAGTTTATTAATAAGAGTGATACTGTCTAGTATAATATCATCTACGCATCCTACTAATTTTCCCCCACCGTGGAAAAAGAAGTTTCCAATAGGTGTAGATAAAGAGACCATACTTACCAAATTACAGCGAAGTCATTATATTTCAGTAAATGGCTTCCTAGAGTTGGTTCGCTGGCTCCGTCTTAGTACAAAGAGGTCACCCGTAGTCACAACCCTATTGTCTCTCCGTCTGTCTGTCCACATATCACATGCTTAGGTTTTAAACGAAATGAGACAGGGACTTAAAATAATAAAATAATACGTAGGGGAGAGGTGTGTCAATAGCAACAAAAAAAGTTCAATCCTTTATAATATTTGTATTAATAGTCACAGTATAGTATTTTTGTCACAGTAATATGTTAGTTATCTAGCTATAAAATGACATATATACACTAAGAGCTACAATTTACATATCAATAGATGTCGAGAAAAACTAATTTTACAATTGCCCCCTGTTACTACTGACACACCTCTCCCCTACATCGTAAAAATGTCATATACCTCTATGCCAGCCAGAGGCTAGCATACATTGTACTTTGGTTCCAAAATGGAATAACCTGTGCTAAGTGGCTATAGAGTAAGTACCAAAGACATTATGTATTCAGGACTGTATGGCGACCCCCTTTAATTTTTAACTTTATTTTATTTTTATTATTTGTTGGTATAGCGGCCATAGTAATACGCACTTAAGTCGACGCATCACAGCGCAACGAACTCAGTTTTACGCGCGACTTATTTTGTCCATGTCTCTTTATAAATATGTGAGCAAGATGGACTACTATTAAAATCGATATGATAACCAAGGATAAGATAAGATAGACCAAGATTTACGTACCAGAAACATGAGGAAGTACGACTTCTCAACAAAACCTGTCTTGCGATAATGCACAAAACAGACTTCAGCAACTCAAGTATTGTACAAAAAATATTAGAAATAGCAAGTTCTGGTTAATGGATCCATAAAGTATGTGAAATTATCTTTATTCAAAATGTAAAAAAAATACACATTAATAAATGTATTAAGAGAACTCGAGTCGCAAAGTTGGTTGAAAATATGTGTGAAATTGTTGACTTTCAGGGCTTCATAAAACCTAGGTGTAGCTGATATTGACATATTTTATACATTTAATATAAAGATAATTTCATATACATTTAGGATCCATTAACTAGAACTTGCTATTTTTAATAAGTTTTGTACAATACTTGAGTTGCTGAAGTCCGTTTTTGTATGGGACAAAAATCATGAGGCGGCCCCTTAATGAAAATTTCATGTGTCTACCTATTATGGTTCAAAAGATACAGCCCTGTGACAGGCAGACGGACGGACAGCGAAGCCTTAATAATAGGGTTTCCGTTGTCATCCTTTAGCTACGTAACCCTAAAAACCCACCTAAATTTCGTAATACCTACCAATATTTTGTCCTAGGACTCCAACTTCAGGACGGTCATTCCGTTACAAAAACAATCAAACTTTCCACACTATAGATATCTGGTTTTTCACCTACACACAATAAAAGGTTAAAGAAACATGAGCCTAGCACGCGGGTTAGCAATTATCGAATTAATTAAACAACCAATATAGATAACCTTAGTATATTTTTAATATTATTAAACATTTTAAAATCAGGCATAGCAACAAGATTCTCACCGAAAACGTGAATGTAATCAAATTGCAATTGGTAGAGCTTTGGAATTGAAACTGGAACACCTGGGTTCAATCCTAGAACATACCACAAAGTATGATGTGTGCCAATTTTCCGGGAATTTAGGGGAATTTTCTTTTTTTTAACTTTAATTTTTAATTTCCCAATATTAATTTCATTGAGAGTTTTCATATAGTAAACGATCTTAAATACACCGGAAAACAGAATAAATAACAGATATCAAAGCCAGATATACAAGGATTATAGTAAGCTTTCTACCTACCCCGATAAGAATAATGCGCTAATGTTTTCCAAGCCTAATAGTATGAATCAGCACATTGAAGTCCAAAAGCACGTGAATATGTTTATTTTCTCTTTATCAATTGTAGATAACGCTCGCTTATATGCCAACAAGACGAATAATGCATACAAAGATGTGTATTTGCTCATGTCAGAGATCAGCATGTGACCTGGCTGATAGCGGGGCTAATATTGATGGGAAGTGGGAGATAAGTCTTGTATGTTGCGGTTCAATTCGGAAATTAGGAATAATATGATATAGCTAGTGAAATTATGATCATTGAGTATCAACGGTTAGGCAAATTATTTTTGACATTATGCTCTCTTGCTTTGTTGGTACTTTATATTTTCTTTTTATTGGCTATAAATCATGTCAAAAATCCTAAGCATTAATTTTCTTCGAAAATATGTGCTTAAATGGACTTCGTTTACTTCGGAGGGCACAGAATGCCAGTGTCTACACTTTTTCTAAAAATATCGGATACCTAACCTCATTTAATAGTGTTTAATATGGACAACTGGCAAAAGTGGACACTGTGACTCGTGCATCTGACCACACCTCAAGGTATAAAGGTGTGGGGCTGTGTGTGTGGGTGCATGTGTGCGAGGGTGTGGGTGTATGTGTGTGAAGTGTGTGTGTGCGTGTTATTTTATTTTGATGATTTTCAGACACGATAAATATTTTAAAAATCTTCTTCGATTAAAATAAAAAAAAATTGTTTATACAGCTCCAAAATGTTACATTTTCATGGCTTAACCGCTAAACCGCTTTTGATGAAATTTGATACGGAGAAATCTTGAACCCTTGGAAAGGACGTAGGCTACTTTTTACATAGATTACTAAGCCTATGGAGGGGCCATAGACGGGCTCCCCCTTTCGCTTTGACCAGTTATATTGTGCGTAGTAATAAGTTACCTTAGATTTCGTTGGTATCGCGAGACAGAGCTCTAGGAAAATAGTTAATTGTGATGTTTTAAATGGGAAAGGCGATCTAGGACGTCAAACTTAGTGTTTCCAATAATTAATTATAATTATTATTATGTTTGTATTTTAACATAATCATCATATAACGTAAAATCCGTTGCGACAATAAAACGACAGAAAAATACAGTGGTACAGGGGCTAGTACTAGCCGTTTACCCCCCCCCCCCCCCCAAGTGGCAGAAAAAATTGTTCGGTGATTCACACCCTTCACGTCTCCTTTGGTAAATACTCAAAGACTTTTTAGGGTTTAGTACATCCTTTAAAAAACCCTTATAAGTCTTTCTGTCTGTCTGTCCGTCTGTCATAGTTTATTTTCTCCTAATCTACTGGACTGGGTTTCGTATGTAGAGTTTGAAAACCCAATCACGGACGTATAGCTTAAATAATCGAATTTCGATTTGGGGGTTAATTTTGGAGTAATAATGAAATAAATAAAATAACTAAATTTTGATTAAAGTTTCAGCGATCGTAGTGGTTATCTATATTTTAAATGTATTGTTATTTTCATCTAGCATTTAGAAAAATCCTGTGTGTGTACTTATTTATGTACACATAAGAAGTTATTTGGCATAATACAAATAAGTTTATTTAGCACGCAAATAATTAATTGAAATAAAATTGCGTGATCATAACTACGATTGCTAAAATCTGAATTCAAATAAATAATTAAATTCACTACTTCATCCTGTCGATTTTTGTTGCATCGTAAAATTTCACTTGCATCATTTTTAGGGTTCCGTACCCAAAGGATAAAAACGTAAACCCTATTACTGAGACTCCGCTGTCCGTCCGTCTGTCTGTCTGCCTGTCCGTCCATCTGTCACCAGGCTGTATCCCATGAACCGTGATAGTTAGACGGTTGAAATTTTCACAAATGATGTATTTCTGTTGCCGCTATAACAAGAAATACTAAAAAACTAACTAAACTAAATATTTAAGGGGGCGCCCATACAACAAACGTGATTTTTCGCTCGTTTTAGCTCGATATTGATAGCAGCAACAGGTAGACGCTTGAAATATTCACAGAATATTTAGTTATAGGTATATTCACTTTAAAAATAAATAATTAAATTAAAATAAAACAAATATTTAAGGGGGGCTCCCATACAACATACGTGATTTTTTTTGCTCGTTTTTGCTCGATATTGATAACGGCAACAGGTAGACGCATGAAATATTCACAGAATATTGAGTTATATTATTCACTTTAAAAATAAATAATTAAATTAAAATAAAATGATTGCAGTTTTTATAGATAATGGTACGGAACCCTTCGTGCGCGAGTCCGTAAGTACTAATGAGACGATGAAAGCCGTGGGCATTTTCAAGTTTATTAATAAATGAAGTCAGAACTACGCTGAGCTTTTCCACCCCTATATCTATTCTACAAATCATTATAATGGTGATAAGGTTGACTTGCCCATTGCCTACAAGCTTCTTTGGTTTTATTAACCTCATCATTTTTTTCTGATATCGCATGTATTTTATATAATAACATAACCTATAAATTTTTATTTTATAATTTATCTTAGTTAAGGGCTCCACTGTAACAAAAGTATCTGTCATTCCCGATAATTTGACTGATCTAAATTAGTTAGGCGTAATTTCGTATTGCATAACGCATACAAAGTGTCAAAATATAAGTTTTCAAAAAGTACCCTAATTATTGTATAATTTTTTTATACTATCTGTGCCTTGCGGTTGCACCCACGTTAATAGTTACTGCTCCGCCCCTTTGGGGCGTAACGTGATGTTAATAGCCTAAAACATTCCTCAAGAATTGGGCTATCAAATGCAAAAAAATATTTTAAAATCTAAGGTAGTTCTAGAAATTAGCGCGTTCAAAAAACAAACAAATAAATTCTTCAGCTTTATTATTAGTATATTCGTGTTTTCTTGGTATACTTTGTACTAGATTTGTATGTATGCTATTTATTTTGAAAATGATAATATATTTTATTCTGTTTGGTATCACCTTATTTTTAACCGAACTTCTGGTATGTTCCCCGAATTACTTGAAGACGCCTGGACCGATTTGGAAAAATGTTTTTTGTTTAAAAGGGTATACTTTCCAGGTGGTCATCAGGTCAGGATCTGATGATGGGATCCTGAAGAAATCGAGAACTTTCAAGCACACTTGAAGCGATTTGGGTTTTTTTTATCATGACTTGTGC
Organism: Nemapogon koenigi; assembly: GCA_963924495.1. Classification (NCBI taxonomy): domain Eukaryota; kingdom Metazoa; phylum Arthropoda; class Insecta; order Lepidoptera; family Tineidae; genus Nemapogon; species Nemapogon koenigi. Next base: position 3,040,271 of record OZ004637.1, read on the forward strand.
ATTTGCTTTCGGAAAGCTACTTTTCAGTGCATAATTTTTGAAGTCGGTACTTAGACTTTTTTTTAAAAGGCAAATTATTGTAATTATTTTGAGATAGATTTTAGTCTGAACATATTACTAGAATGCGCTATGCGTCTTTTTAAATATTTTCATTTCTATAAAACAACTTTAATATCTTATGAAGAGCATAATATCGCAACACTACCTGCATATAAAATTGTATTACACAACAATGTATTTACATTTTTATTTTCGACATATATTTAAATTTAAGCTTTACTGTTCCTATGGGATTTGAACTGAAGTATCTCTGTGCGCTTTATTTAGTTGTAAAAGTTGCCTTGCTTTTGAATTTAAACTTTGTCTGTATCAAAGAATAGCCAATACAAGATTTGCTACTTAAGCCAAGATCAGTGACATGGCTAGACAAGAAGTAGACGAGCAAGTCCCATTCAAATCCAGTATTAGTTTTCCACCCGGATTCGCATGAAAATTTTGGTTTTTAAATAAAACATTTGTCAATTTTGAATAATCTAACTTTATAGAGGTAAAATATGTAGTTTTTTAGTTTACGTCTTACAAATAAACAAACAATTTACAACATAAATCGTGTAATTCTATACGATGTATACTATGTATTTCAATATGGATAACTGGCAAAAAATTTGCACAGTTAATGATGTCTCTGCCGTAAAGATGTTTGTTTGTGTTGGTTTTGTTTTTCTTTCAGCAACTATTTTATTTCCCATAATCTGTGACTCACTATTAGAAACCTAGGACAACACTGATGGAGGTCATTTTTTACAAATTATGAGCCATATCATATCACTGAACCAAAAATTACAAAAAAAAATTAATAAGTATTTTTGGAATCCTTAGACGTATCACACGATATATTAATTATGTGCGCGTTGACAAGACCTAACGTCATGCCAAAGGTTACATAATGTTACATAGTTTTCGAGAAAAACCTCTGTGACAGACGGACGAATACAAAAGTTATCTTCTCTCGATTATCTATATTATCTCGATCGTCGGCGGCTGGACCGAAAATTTTCGGTGAGATACCGGACCAGTGCGTGGGCTACTTAACTAAGCCCATCATACCACCAGGTGTAGGTGGTGAGTCTGAAGGATTGTAAACGATCGTCAAGTAACGAAACCAGACGTGGAATCTCTAGCATAAGTTTAACACATTTTTCTATTATTTCAGGATTCTGTCATAGATTGGGCAAGAGATCACCGTATGCACCACAAATACTCTGAGACTGATGCCGATCCTCACAACGCTACTCGAGGTTTCTTCTTCTCCCACGTTGGCTGGTTACTTGTTAAGAAGCACCCGGAAATTAAAGCTAAAGGCCATAATGTGGATATGACTGATTTATGGTCCGATCCTGTATTGAAATTCCAGAAGAAGTAAGTACTCATAAGACTACATAATCTACCCATTATTGAACCCTTTTGGGGATCCATGGATGGTAATAGGTAATCCTTATTCCATATTGACCCCTTTAAACCCTTTAGGCTGTGATTTGACTGATTCTTACATTAACATCTGAACAGCTAATTCTAAGATATCCAACTTCTTTTAAGAGATGAACAATCGATGGAAACGACTTAATAGATACAGTTTGCAAAAAGGTATATAATTATTTCAAAGAAATCCTGCTACAAGACAAAAATGTGACATGACCATTTTCAATTTCAGAAACTATTTAGTATTGATGCCGCTTGCGTGTTTCGTGTTGCCGACCCTCATACCCGCTTTATGGGGCGAAACATTGTGGATATCATATTTCGTGTGTGCCATCTTCCGCTACACTTACGTCCTCAATGTTACATGGCTCGTCAACTCGGCAGCCCACAAATGGGGTGACAAACCTTACGACAAAAATATAAATCCCGTTGAAACCAAGCCAGTTTCCTTCGTTGTACTCGGCGAAGGTTTTCACAACTACCACCACACGTTTCCTTGGGATTACAAAACTGCCGAACTTGGTAATTACACCCTGAACTTGAGCAAATTGTTTATAGACACGATGTCTTTGATCGGATGGGCTTACGATTTGAAAACTGTTTCCAAGGATATTATTAAACAACGAGTTGCGAGGACTGGGGATGGTAGTCACCATGTTTGGGGATGGGGCGACAAAGATATACCAGAAGCAATCATGAAGGATGCTGAAATTATTAACCCAGAGAAAAAGGAATAATTATTACTATCACTGTAGAATTAGATAATTGCTTGATGAATGAAAATACTGAAAAGTAGTTTTAGCCCTTAGGCTTTATTGTGATACAATGTTAACTTTTAGGTTATGAGACTAATTTATTTTTAAAATATTTACAACTTTTTAAAAGTTTGGTAACTATTACTATTCTAGCAATTTTATATATAATCACGCTTGTATATTATTGGGACAGACAGAGTCTAAGGACTTCCCCACATTCAGGTCACTGTTCCTAGTTTACTCCAGTAAACCTTCATTTGGGGTCATTTTTAGTAAATATGAATAAAATCTCATTTAATTTGTTAAATTTTAGAATAGTTTTAGAGAAAAAGTTATATTTTTGTATTTTATTTTAAGCAAATAAAAATAGTGAAAATACTAATTGGGCTTTTCATTTCGTTAGTTTACAAAACAGTTAATCCATCAAGTGGTATTTGTTGAAACATTTGCAAACATTTACAACTCGAATTGATCCAATATTCCATTACGAATTCGGATCAGTCGGATATCTACATAATGGAAATGGAAAAAAATCTGTCTGACAGAATTTATTACCCATTTTTTGTTTCATGTTCGCAAGATTTCATAAATATTCATAAACATACATAATAATATTCAAGACTCAAACAGAAACTTGTCTAGGTTGAGAAATGTAAAAAATTCAAAATCAAGTAGGTACCTGTTCTGTTATTAGCTATTTAGTTTTTAAAGAAACAATTACAGTAGGAATATTTTATTTTATCAATTACTGTTCCGTAACCCGGCTTTGCTCGTGGACTTTTCAAACAAAATAAAACTGGGATATCGTAGTTTTCTATTCGTAAAAAAAAATTTAAAATCTGTTCAGTATTTTGAAAGATTACCCCCTACAACCTAACTTACTTACAAACTTACAAACATTACCTCTTTATAATATTAGTATCCTCTACTCACCATAACAAAATTATTGAATCTTTGCGTACTTACGACTCAATGGAAGATGCAGCAGCATCAGGTCAAGGTTACCATGTTGTTCAATATCATTGAAGTCACAGGATACTAAATTTCGAATAGATCAGACCAGTAAGTTGCTCACAACAACTAGAAAAGAGCTGATAGTCTTCAAACGGCTGAACAGATTTTCTTGATGATAAAAAAACTAAATCAAAATCGGTTCATAATTGGGAGCTACAACCGGCGAATGTAAAAAACACGTTCGCCGGCTACAACAGACAGACACACACACACACACATACACAGGTACACACGTTAAACATACAATACCCCTCTTTTTTTACGTCGGGGGTTAAAAATTTATAACAAAATACTAACTGAGCTATAACACGATACTCGTAGATGCATCTATGAATATAGTTTTCGACATTCGTGGGTCACGTGTCTCGGTCAGATAAAAAAACTATGACATGATGTTTATTATTCTTGGAAATTTTCTACGCTTGTATTCGTACTAACTAATTTTAAATAACTCCGTGTAATATTTGTTATTTCCACCTTATCAGATCTTGGTCATATAAGTAAACATATTGTGACAATAGATAAAACCTTAACCGTGGACTCTGCAGCTTCCCAGTGAGTTCGGTAATTTATTTAGGCACGATTTTTATATGTTTTATATTAGTTTCACCTGTCTTGATAGTCGAATTGGCGTTTTGCAAGTGTATACAATTCAGATTACAAACAATAATTTGGTACCATCGATCTGCTCTGATAATGGAGCCGGAAGCCACAGGAACTCTGTAACGAAACTACGTAACCCCATCGATTTGTCTTCACAAGTACTCTGGTCCTTGATGATATTCAGGGTCCTGATGATGGAGCGGGAAGGACCTATAACACGGTATCGGGAGCCGTAAGACAACCCGTGAAGAAAAAAAATTAATCAAATCATTAAAAATAACTAAATAAACCGCATGGAATAGTGGCAAGAATACTGACTGCATATCCCTGCTGAATAATGATGCTGATTCGTTGAGCGAGGGGAGCCAGCGCTCTTGTCATCCAAAGGAGATGATCAGTCGTGGGGATATATCTTTAACAAAATTTTTGGACAGATTCATTTCAAACAGAATACGATATTGAATGAAATAAATGGGAACATGGTACAATATATTTTCAGAGCGGAAAACATTAGTTCTTTCAAACGTTTACCTACCTACTTTGTATTTAGATTTGTTCTGCTAAACACCTGATGACTTTCTTTGATATTTTGACCCGGAAAGAAACCTAAAAATATTCTTAGTCCATTGAAAAGTTGAATTTGGGATTGCGTTTTTTCAGAGGACGCAATTTTATTTTTTAGACTTAGTGTAAAGTTAAATCCAAGTGTGTGGGGTTGCAATCCTTGTCCCACGGCCGCCATCTTGGAAAAAGGGGTTAAATGGTTTTTACGGTTTTTTTTAATAGTCTCTTTAATTATTGATAATGCAATATTGTTATTAATTAATTATTGATTTGACATTCCATCGCAAAAAAATTTTGGAATTGTTGATTTTTAAAATAATTTCAAATCAGAGTGTCATTACTGAGAATACTGCCGTAAAAACCATTTAACCCCTTTTTCCAAGATGAAGGCCGTGGGACAAGGGTTGCAACCCCACAAACTTGGATTTAACTTGACAGTAACTAAGTCTAAAAAATAAAATTGCGTCCTCTGACAACCGCATGCTAAGCTCAAAAAAATGTAACATTTCAATGGACTATCTGTTTGAATTTATAATTCGAGGCAAAGAACATTATTATCACCATAAATATACTATTCAACTTATCTATACGCTTAATCTAAGTTTGAGATAAACCTGACTTGAAAGGTAATATTTTTTACACTAGGTAGGTTGCCTTACAGCTCCTGAACCGTGTTACGGTTCCAGGGTACAGATAGTAAAATCAAGTCTCCCTCGTTTAGCAGTTGGTATTTGTGAGAGTTCTGTTGAGGTATGGTTGATAGACAAGTATAGACGTATTTGTTTAATTAATTAACAAATAAAATCGATTGTACAAAGTAAAAGTGAGTGTTTTAACAAAGTTTACATACCTAAAGGAAGGAACTACAATATAAGATAAATGGTTGCAAGAGAGTTCTTGGAAAAATAGCAGTAAAGTGTATTTTTAATTATAAAACAGAAGAAAATTGCAGTTACAATAAGAAAAAAACGAAGGTAAACAAATAAAATATTAAATTGATCTTTAACTGCCTATAAATAAATACTATTATATGAACAAGAATTATTTTGAAAGAATATACAAGTTTCAATCAGAACGTCATTGTTGATTTGGCTAAACGGCAAGGAATGTATAAGGTCGTGAGTTCTATCCCCAATAGACGGCGAAATTTTATTTTACTTTATTTTCTGCAAATTTTATTGTGAACGCTATGGAGAACCAAATTACTAATATAACACTGAGAAAAAAATTGAGATCGTTGTCATACTTGGACATTTCTAATGTCTCAGAGAGTAACAACCTACATAATGTTGATGAAGTTACGATGGATAGGTCTGTAAGGAGTTTACCTGATATGTCAATAGGCGACAAAACTCTCGTATCTGAAAGTCGCAAATAGAAAAATTATCTATGGAACTGGATATAGCTCATGAAGAAATTGAAAAATTAAATTTGGTAAATAACAATTAAATCTAAAGAGGACAGTAGAGAAAGGTCACAGAAAACATTAACATTGTATAAAAAAATTGGATTAACAGATAATTTTTTGAATAATACTTCTTCACCAGCGTTTAAAAAGATAAAAACATTAATAAACACAAAGCACACGGAACAGGAAATTGATGAAAGCTTAACGATATCACCATCATTTTCATCGACGAGTCAAAATGGAAAGAAACATGGAAAATCCAAAATAAAGTCTCCACATCATGATATATCAGTCAGCAATTCTCCAATTGATAATATTAAGCACTTAGTAACAAACACGAACGCTGATAATATTACTAAACAAGGAAAGAGAAAACTATGCCTCCTAAGCCCACAGAATGGTAAATTTACTATAATAAATAACCTTGAAAAATACTTTGGTGATTGTAGTTACTGTGTTTATAGAAAGCCGTATGCAGACATGGACCAAATATTGAAAGGTTAAAAAAATTCACATGTTTACAAAGAAAGATTACTGCATAGTATTCATAGATGAAATTGAATTCAAATCATCGTCAAACTGTAAGAGTCTAATAAATAGAATAATGGACAGATTGCAAAGACTTGACCGCACCAATTACATTCTGTGTCTTCCTACTTTTAATGTGCAAAATTGGACATTATATAATAAGAGAATAGAAATATTTAATCATCAATTATACCTAAATATAGAGAACATAAATAATACCAATGTATACATGTTTGATACAAATCGAGACTTAAATTATGATGAAAGCATGTTTTCCCGACTTTCAGGAAAAATAAATTGAAATGGAATGAGCTGTATTATGAAGGGATTATCAAAGCTCATTACTGACATTGACTATTGTAATTATAATACTGACAATTTAATTGACAATGAAAAAATGGATGATACTGGTTCAGATTTAAATGGTGAACTGCGTAAGGGCACCATTCCATATTATTTAAAAAAATAATAAATTGAGAAATACTGGAGGGAATGCATCTGACTTTTTTCGAGCATAACTTGGGAAACTGTGTTACAATCATGCATCAAAACATAGCCGGCATATTAAACAAAACTGACATATTGGAAATTTCCTTGCAAGAATTGTCTGCCAGCGGCATGAATGTAGACATTCTTTGTCTAAGTGAAACATTTATAAAGCGTGATCAGAGTTTAACCTCTCCTTAACAAATTATAGATTGGCATCATCTTTTGCTAGGAATTTGTCATGGTGGAGATATTTAAGAATATTGAGCCCATTGAGTGTCATTTTGAATATTGTGCTATCAGAGTCTTTCAATTTGACAGTTGTTTTGTATATATAGAACACCATCCTCTGACTTAAATATTTTTTATGAAAAACTTAATTTACTGTTATTTAAATTAAACATAAGACAGGGTAGGAATGTAATACTATGTGGTGACTGGAACATTGACATTCTCAAAGATAATAGTATGTCATACAAATTATTGTCAATTCTTACAAACTATAATCTTATAAATTACATTAGAAGGCCTACTAGGAAGTCATCATGTATTGATCTGATAGTAAGTAATATAAATAAATGTAAGCCTAATATACTTTACTTGGCACTCTCCGACCGTGACACAGCTCAGACTCTAAGTTTTTATTTTTCTCTTAGTAAAAAAAAGATTTCTAGGCAGGGAAAGCTCTTATTTGAGAGTAGGCGTGACTACTCTGAAGAAAACATTTTTAAATTTTGGAAATGTATGTCGGCTCTTAGTTTCCATGATGTTCTCTTGGAGAGAAATACAAATACAGCTTTCAATATGTTTCATGATTGTATAACCCTCTTTTATGACATGTGTTTTCCACAAATAACAGTCAAAGTGGCAAATAAACAAATAAAAAATGGCTGGATTACTAAAGGCTTTAAAAGATGTAGTATTACTAAAAGAAAACTGTACCTTTAATACAGGCAGTCTAATAAACATAACAAAAATGTAAATAAATTAAAATATATTAAATATAATAGATTATTAAAGAAATGTATGAATAAGGCTCAGGCAATAAACAATTATAAATATATATCCAACTCTAAAAATCAATGTAAAGCTACTTGGGAGGTAATTAAATCTAAGACAGGCAAACAATACTTGTCTAGGGAAATAAAATCAATTTACAATGAAAATAATATGAAAATCAATGATCCGACAGAGGTAGCAGAGCTGTTTAATAAATATTAGTAACAAATGTAACTTAAGAAATGTAAATAGTGGCAAAATGGGTCTATCTACTCCAAATAATATTAATAGTTTCTACTTAACACCAGTAATTCCTTTGGATATTTATAGGGTAATAAAGGGGCTAAAGAATACTGGCTAAAAACTAAACATCAATGCATACTATTTGCAGATGATACAACACTTTCAATTTAGTGTAATAATAGATTGACTTTTGAGAATGAAATCATTGAAACATTGAATTCAGTTGTAGATTGGATGCATCAAAATAATTTAAAGGTTGAATAAAACCAAATATATGCAATTTCAAACACATAATTCTGTACCAATTAAGCTCAATATACAATATAAAAATAATAGAATTGAGGAAGTTGACACAGCACTATTTTTGGGCATTAACATTGACAAAAAATGTAATTGGAAACAACACATTAGTAAGGTAGGTATGTAGTAGAATTGATGGATTTGTGTATGCACTGAATAGGTTGAGACTAGGAGTAAATAAGGGGACTGCAATGATGGCATATCATGGCTATGTGAGCTCCATTTTAAGATATGGTTTAATATGGAGCTCACTTCTTGGACACATGTAAGCCCCTATTTAAAAACAATAACATTCTACCATTGCCATGTATGTACATCTATGAAATGCTGTGTTTAGGTTACTTTTGGACAAGTGTTATTATACAATTGAAGAATATTTAAATGATAATATTGAGGATTTTATAAATAGTAACTGACTTTTTTTTGTTTTATTATTTGATTTTGACATTCATGGTTTTATTGATTTATTGTTGTTTGTGTTAAAGTTTTGTTATCTATTATTATTCAATTATTGTGACATTAGAATAATTATAGTTATATGTAGGTAGGTTATATATTAATAATTAGGTACTTATGACAATTTTGTGAATCTAATTTTTGACATTTATTTAGAAAATATTGTATAACTAACTAGGTATATTGTATATAAATTAAATATTTGAACACCGCCTTGCGGTAGAATGTGATGCTTTTGTAAACTGTACCATATTTAATTCAAATAAATAAATTATATGGAAAAGCCTCTAAAGTGTAGTTTGTCGGATTATGTTCATATGGTCCATGGCCGGAATCCGGGATCGAACCCGTGGTCTGCCTAGTTAGCCACCATTGCTAAATCATTTTCATTAGAATAACAAAAACAACAATAAAAATATGTTTGTTTGATGTTGAGGGGGTTTTTTCCAAGTAATTAAATACAAAAATGGAAACAAAAATTACTTTTTCCAACAACTTCGTACTTACTACCTGTGCGTAAATATAGTTTGTATGTAAACACGATAAAACCTTTCATAGTTGTGATCATACCGCGCTCGTGAAAATACTTTAGTCTTAGTTACATATTGCTGGACACACACTCGGTTATCTAACCTTGATATTGTAACTGAAAAGTTAACTTTCTTAGTGAAAAATATAGCTATTTGTGAAAACATAACTAATAATAACACAGTAAGTATTTTAAATTGTTTACTCTGTAGATGAATTGAAAGTCAATGGCGTCTCCTGATGATTGTAGAAGCAAGATTATGTCAGAATATCTGTCTATCTCACTGGAATACAGGCGTGAATAACTAAGATTTTCTTCTGAAACAAATTTTATGCAATGCTAAATAATAGTAAAAAAAATCATGTTTTTCTTCTCGATGAAAGTTAGACCACCGCCTTTTTAATTTAATAGCTACGAGTTTACAAACTACTTTAAATTATAAAGTATACTAGCTTTACGTCCCGGCTTTGCCCGTGGAGTTTTTTAAATGTGATTTAAGAATTTAGTCTGTCACTGTCAGGCCCACCAACTATCTCTGTGCAAAAACTCACGTCGATCTGTTGCTGTGTTACAATATAAAAGAAGGGTAAACATTAGTTAGGATTAGGATAAATTAATGAAATACGTCGGTGGCCGAGTAGTTAAGACGTCTGGTATTAACTAGGCAGACACCGGGTTCGATCCCAGATCCCGGCCATGTACCAAGTACAATGTTTAATCCGACAAACCACACTTAGAGGCTTTTCCATTTAAATATATCGCCACTTGTGAGATATAGCCTCACAAATACAATCGGCTAAACGAGGGAGACTTGGTCTTCCGCTGGGTACCCTGGAACCGTAACACGGTTTCGGGAGCTGTAAGGTAACCCATGAAGAAAGAAAAAAAAACATTAAAATATTATTTCTATCCTTATCCTTATACAAATGCTAAGTAATTCGGTTATTACCTATAGTTCTGATAAATAAATAATTAAAGAATATTTCTTCAATGTATGCAGATAAACATATATGAAAAGTTAACATTTGTTACCTGTCACGGCTGTCACCCATACCTTCTTATGATGCAAATATTTATAAAAAAAATCCTTTTTCTTTTTCTTTCTTCACGGGTTGCGCTCCCGAAACCGTGTTACGGTTCCAGGGTACCCAGCGGAAGACCAAATCTCCCTCGTTTAGCCGATTGTATTTGTGAGGCTAAACCTAACGAGTGGCCAGTTTTGTTGAGGTATACATATTTAGATGAAAAGCCTCTAAGTGTGGTTTATCGGATTATATACATAAGTTTTTAATTAACAACCCGTACATAGCCGGGATCCGGGATCGAACCCGTGGTCTGCCTAGTTAATACCAGACGTCTTAACCATTCGGCCACCGACGCAGCTAAAAATCGACATGTAAAATAATGTAGTAAAACGAATGCATACGGTACATTATATTGCGAATAAAGAATATATTATATGGAATTATTTAGGTCCATTATTTAAGATTTGCATTGAATTGAAAGATAGAAACACCAGTATAATCCACAAAAAGCCACAAAACAAAATAAAAAGTACCTACCTTCTATATAATCGTCCATTACATTCGTGTAATAAATCAGACCCTACGACATAAGGGTCCCTATAAACATTTCACCATTTCGTAGACCCATAAAGTATACATATTGATCGCAATTTGCTTTGAAATTTTCCACCTAAAATAAAGATTTAAAAGCTAAGAAAACAAGCTCGACGGGAAATGTATATTTTTGTATCACAATGATAATGCATTGCCTTTTCTCATGCCATTTTACGCCCGAGTCGGTCCTGTGCAATTTTTATGAGACTGAAATTTGAAACGTGACAGCTTAATGCGTTACTGAAGGATATTTACATAAAATCGTTTTAGAAAGGACTCGTTTTGAAAATCACTTTATATCTATCTATCTATCATCAAGCCTTTTATCCCAAGAGGGGTAAGCAGAGACAATCGAATGATCGTAGCATAAATATTTCACTTCTTTTATATTCATTATACCTTTCATACATGCTCAGCGAATGTTTTATATGTTTAATAAAAGTACACTTAGGTCGTCCTCTGCCAGCATTTCTTTTCACTTCAACCTATATAAACCTTTTTAGTCAATCTTTCATCTTTCATTCTTTCAACGTGTTCTAACCAACGTAAACTACTTTTCTTCCAAATTATATTTTTATATTATAATATTTCTGTCTATCTGTCCCAATATTTATCAATCGACCAAGTATGGCTGTGTTTATGGGATCTGTTCAGCAGTGATATCAGAAATACACGGGCGAAACCCGGCAGAAAAGCTAGTAATAGAATATAGTAACTTTTACTATTTGAAGGTGAAAAGAAAGTATTTTTAAAGAAAGTTATAATATTTTTATAACTTAAATGGATCTTTTACTTTTTCTAAGGACATTCTATCTGCAGATACTGACATCTAAAAGACTAAGGCTAAAAAGTTTATTAAAGAAGTGACACATCTAGGTTCATTAAGTGCTGCAAATCTGCAACAGGCTTGCCACCTGTTCTGTTCAATATGGACCACTGGCAAAAAGTGGACACTGTTACTGGTGTCTCTGGCCACACCGCAAGGTATAAAGGCCGTGAATATGTTTTTATTTATATTCAAATTTGATAATACTATCATTGATAATATTTGACATTAGCAAGCTCTATTTTGATGGAGTCCATTAGCATTAAGGATCCATTAGTCTTTTTTGTAGTTTCAAGTTAATGTTGCCATAAATTACTTTCCACGGATCTTCAAGGTTTATTACAAATGTCACCCATAAAACACACACGTAGATTCGTAGACATATTCAGTTTGCCTACTAATTTCAATTAGGGGGATTGAACTGAAGCCACTCGCAAATAGCATCACTTGTTGATTTACAGAAGACAAATTGCTTTTTTACAGGGTGTTCTCTTATGTATGTTCCATTTTTAATGTTATAATGTTTTCACATATCTATATTTTAAGGGCCGTTGGTCAAGGTCATCTTGTATCTGTCAAAAATATGGCAAATCTCAGTTAATCCTGGAAAGTTGAGTTTATTTATACAACATTTCTATCCCACATCGTTGATAGTTATTATTTTAAATTGGAGACATATTTTTATTATTAAGAGTTCTAAATAGCCAAAGTTTTCAAAACGAGCATTGCTTTTGCGTTTTGAAAACTGCGATGGAAACGGTGTGGGATGGAAATATTGTATAAATAAACTCACCTTTCCAGGATTAACTGAGATTTGCCATACGTGAAGAAGACAAACCTTTGTATCCTTTTTTAACCATGTAGCGCGTCACCGAGGAGTATGAGATTTGGCATAGTTAAAGTTTATATGGAGAAGGTGTGCAGAAAACAAAAATCTTTATATAATGTGTGGGAAACACATTAAATTAAATGATTTATATTCGAATTTTGAACTAATAGTGACTAGTATAAATAAAAATTAAAGGCCGTTTGAAGGCGCTTGAGAACGGCCGATTTGGCAAGAGTCTGAATAAGGTTTTTAGGGAAAATTCGACAATTCGGAAAAAACTGAAAATGTTTTTTCTGTGGGATTTTTGTATGAATTCAGGACCATAATAGGGGACGAAAGTTAATATGGGCTCCACGGGAGAAGCTGGGGCGGAAAAGAAAGCTTGTTGAAAATAAAAGACTACGCTAAAGAAACAACATTGATTTAAATGCTTTACATTTTATCGAACAACACTGTACATTGATGTCACTTCGTTGGAAAAATAATTATTATTTTCTATAAATATGACGGGTTTCTATGCCATGCCATGGCGACCAACGCACGCGTCTCGTCGTGTCATGATGGGGAATCTAGTTTAATCCCGTCCGATACATAACGGTCGGCGGGAACATCTTCTTCTTCTTCAGCTTTTATTATGGCTCCACCAATGTTAATTGGTGATTTGCCAATGTCAATTATTATAGCCTTTATAGTGTTTATAGCTGATTAATCGGTATTTAAGATAATCCCGCCGACCGTGATATGTCTTTATAGTCATCGACTAATCACACTGGAGTCCCCATCATGTCTCGGCGGGAGCGTGCGCTGTTCACCAAGGCGTGACATGTCGTTACTGTAACGCTCGCGTTTTCGTCATGGCATGATGTGGAATCCGGTTTAATCCTGTTCGTGCTATGATGGTTGTGATTGCAGGTCAACGACTAATAAGACATAGCGCGGTAGGCGGTATTATCTTAAATACCGATTAATCGGCTTGATATTGGCAAATCACCGATGAACATTGGTGGAGCCATAATAAAAAATAATATAAATAAATCGAATTATAACGATATCCATCTTATTTCTTTACATACTTTATCCTAACTAATATTATAAATGCGTATGTGTGTTTGTATGTTTGCCCTTCTTTCACCTTCATATAGAGTATTATAGATCAAGACATCTACGAGCCAGGGCGGAAAGCAATGTGTTTGTTATAAATAATATCGAGCATTTCGTTACTAGCACTAACCTTGCTAATGCTAGATTCTCCAAATATACGTCAACAAAAGTTAGCCATTTAGATCTTTCTTTAGGATTACTTAGGACGTAACCAATATAAAGGAACCAGGAACGGAGAAAGGAGTCAAGAACTTTGAAACTTATGAATACTTAAAACAAGGATAAGGCTGCACGTTTACTGTCGTTTCAATGTTAGAATGCTACACTCGATGTCACTAAAATGTATATTCTGTTTCCCCTTTCATAGTGTCATAAAATTTTACTATTCGCTTCCTTGTATTCTGCCATTACTAACCTATTTGATGTTCATATTATGTAAAGTTTACAAGTTGGTATAAGTTTAGATATTTTCTAAAATTTACCACAAAGTAAAAATATTTTTCATGTCATTTATTCGAAAAGCGACGATTGGTTTCTCTAGTGCGAGCAAAGCAGGTCTTTTCTCCAAGAGACTTTCACATAGGGCAGTAATAAGTTTTGAATTATGGAACATGAATTTTTCTTCTTAGTGTTCCGCGACCAAAGAAATAAATAAATATTGTATAAATAAAGTTACTGGCAGGTAAGATGAGCGACGGGCATTATTTTTTCCTCGGACGGCGTACTTTGAATCCCTCGCTGTACTCACGATTCAAAATAGCGCCCTCGCCCTAAAAATATTGTTTTGCTCCCTTATGATACAATCCACTATAGTCAGGTACTATTGTCTTATATAACGTGTGTTGAAGATGAAATAATAACTCTTGATTTTAGACAAAGTTCATGAAATAAGATACATTTTCATATTTGTAAAATAAATCTATTATATGATTACTGCTTTTCTCAATTAAACATTATTTCAAACATTAATAAATCATGGCCTATAGCTGCAAAGGAAACAGTTTGGGACATCTATTCGACCATTTCTTTTAATCCCGATTTCGTTGAGACAATAAATCTCCCTCCCATTTGTCGGCAAAGGATATTCTTTATTTATTTTCTGAATTTATTATATTACTTCGGAGGGTGAAAATTCGAAAACTTTCAACTTGTTCAAGTTCATGTTAAATATTACCTATACTTTTTAGGGTTCTACCCAAAGGGTGCCAACGGGAAGCCTAACGGCGGCTCCGCTGCCGCGCTGTCTGTCCGTCTGTCTTTTGAACCGTAATAGGTAGTCACTTCAAATTTTCACAGAGTGTGTATTAATATGGCCGCCATAACAAAAAATAATAAATATAATAAAGTTAAAAATAAAAGCAGTTACAATATAAGAAATATTTTTTTCGGCGTTTTTTGCTCAATCTTAATAATGGCAATACATACAAATGTGTAACTATAACTATAATGCATACTCTTAAGTAAAACAACAAATAATAAAAATCGGTCAAGTGTAATTACGCAATTTTTTTTACTAAGTAAACTATTTAAAAAAATATGTAGTGTTTAATATTGTACGGTGGCACGGAACTTTTGGCCGGTTTTTTATTATTCCCTTATTTTGTGGTATAAAAGGGAGTCGATTAGAGCTTTGGATTTGGAGCTCATTCAATATATTTTCTTTAAACGACTTTTTGTACTTCGGAGTGCATGTATAGCTGTCCTCCGCACTTCTTATGAAACAAAAGACCAATATAGTACCTATCTACTTACTAGATCATTTCTACTAGTGATACCAGTCTAGGCTGCAAAACCGTGATTGTATTTGTTTGCGTTTTATTAATGTTAGTAATTTTGATGATGGTTACTCAAAAAAACCTGAAATCCGACCACAAACAGTGTAGAATCAAAGGCAAATGCCAGTTTAAAATAATAACTGAAAATATGTCTATCTACTTAACTAAAGTAAATAATTAAAAAGAGATATCTATTAAAAAATCAGCCTGTATACACAGAACTATCAGTGTTTCCGAGTCTAATGTGTTATGTGCCGCTGGATGGTGAGCTTACTTGTCGCCCACTTAGCTGCTGAAAAAACTTTTACTAGCTAAATATTTGCATAATAACTTTTGGAGTATGTAATGAAAAAATTAATTAATTAAAATTATTTCTGAAGTTCATGCTCTCTCAAGTATTGGTAAGTATGCCTTTTAAATTGTTTTATAACAAATTATTTTTATCTGGAATTAAAAAACAAATCCAATATATTTTATTAGAATTTGTTAGTCAGGCGTTTATAATTTAGCCCTTATTAATAATTAATTTTAAAAGTGATGATTATAACTGGATAAAAATAACTAAACGCTAAAGCAATTTTTGTAAAGCAGACCATCTTACATCTTCATCATCATCATGATCATCATCTTACAAAAGTGACTGACTTCCAGGACTTTCAGAAACAGTACCTAATTTAATGTATTTATTCTCCTTTTTTTTCGTACTTACCATAAAAGTGCAACAATAGGATTACCATTCCCAATTTCCCATTCTGATTAATATTCTTGAATTATATTATATACCTACTAGCAGTTGCCCGCGACTTCGTACGCGTTGTATTAGGAATAGTGATGTAATATATGTAAATATGGCACGCATTTCACCCATTTAGGGGTTGATTTCCGAAAATCCTTCCTTAATATATACCTTCCAATTTTCATATTAATATCTTCAGTGGTTTAGGCTGTGCGTTGATTGTCTGTCAGTCAGCGACACAACGGTTTCATATAATATTTATTAGATTGCTTGAATATTGTTACCAAATATTACATATTGCTTGAATGGCTACGTCGCAAATCATAAAAGCCGTGATGTTAGATATATATTTTTCAAACTAAACTTGACCATTTGTTCAATTAGACCTAATTTTTTAATTAATATTATGCTATTCACGAACATTCAAAATTTATTTTATTAGAGCGGCTCCAAAATCGTAAATATTTCTGATAAAATCTTCGCCGAAGCAGCAATTTCTTTTAAAATAAATATGTCAGAACACCAAAATTACTTGTTAAATAAAATTGAACCGGGAAGGTGGTTCTTTTAGATATTTTAATTGTAACACAAAAACTAGGCATTCAACTAACAACAAAATAAATGGCATATATCAAATCGTCATGTGGACTAAACTGATAAAGACGATAGAATTAGAAAAAAACTTTTGCTATATTTAAATCCACCATTGAATCTTGTTAACTGGTCCTTATGGACGAGGGTACTTTTTCATGTAGGTATTCCTTGATGGATCCTAGGTTAAGAGATGCATGAAATAAAACAGGCCATTTCACTTTATAACACGTCAGATAAAAGAGTTACTGAACTCTTTTGTGTACATCTAATATTTTCTGAGCATACATGTCATATTATTTACCTTGAATTTTTGTGATTACAGAAAATGGCGAACGAAAGCGAATTCGGCAATTTTTCCTACTCATTCTTCGGTCCGATGGAAATGATGTTCTCAGAAGAAGTCACAGTTATAGATGAGCCCTTAGCTGTTAAAATCATCATTAGTTTTTTATTGACAGTAATAATGATTGCATCAGTCATAGGGAATGTTCTTACTTGTTGTGTCATAGCACGTTATCGTTCCATGAGAACTCCAACTAATTGCTACTTGTTTAGTTTAGCTGTTACAGATTTTTTAATATCTCTTTTCATACCTTTTGAAATTTACATTCTATGGGTGCCTGATTTCTACCCTTTTGGTGAACCTGGTTGTTTAATTCATTTAGTTTTACTAAACGCTTTAAGCAATTTAAGTGTGCTTACAATATCAGCGTTTACCGTTGAGCGGTATGTTGTTGTCCACAAACCGTTTTTGTACAAAAAGATGTCGAAAACATCACGAGTTTTCAAAATTGTTGCTTTCATATGGATTATTTCATGGGCATTTAGTGTACCAGAATCTTTTACCACAGATATTCTAGTTATGAAAAATTATGTTCTATGTTATACGACGATTTCCTACGAAATTAGGATTCTAATTGCCTTCCAAGTTGTGTTTTTCTTTATGGTGCCGATGGCGAAAATAACAATTCTATACATTATGATTGCCTTGAAATTGAGATCGGCTGGGAATCACATGGAAAACTTACCGGCGAATTTGAAACACTACAGAGAAAAAGTCGTTAAAATGCTGGGTAAGTTACAAATTCCTTATATTCAATTTTTCTTATTATGAATTAAATAAAACTATACATATTACATGCTAGAAAAAGTTGCGAAAGTATTATTTTCAATGCAAATCGATTTCAACAAAATGTCTTGCCAAGTATTTTCAATATTACGTGCAAAGAACACAAAACCATATATTTATATTTTGAAGGTTCTGTAACCAAAGTGCGACAATGGGATCCTACGGTGTTTAAAATATTTGCAAATTGCGTGTTACTGTGGCATTAATGTTCGAAAATTTCCTATTTGCCCCCTTAAGGGTTGAGTTTTGAAAAAAAACACGTTTCATTAATTGTGTCGAGAGTACCTATTAAAAAAAGTAAAAAATATATTTTCCATACAAACTTTCACTTTCTTGCCTTAGGGGTTGATTTCAAATGAAAACATTATTTTCCTTGTTGCTTATATCATAAACTTTCCAGAAATGTACAGTTTTCATACTCTCCACAAAATTCCAACGAAAATTCCTCTGTGCCGCTTTTCCTGTCCAAAAATGGGTTGGGCTGGATATAATTAGTCAAATTCTCGTTTATCATGATCATGATTCAATTACAATCAACGCAAGTTTCCAAAACGCACCGTCACTACTCTAGTAACAATGTCCACTTTTAGCGAGTTTCCCAAACGGCATTTGTAAAATTAATCTTATATACTTACCTAATATAAATAAGTTGATCTCACTTTCTTCCTAGATTCTCGTCTTATTAAATATTAAATTAATTCAAACTCTAAACTTTAATTCAAGTTAGTTAATGAATAAATTTTACAAAGTTTCTAATAATCAAAGTAGGTATGAGTGGCTATGTTTAGATTAATTTTCGTTGAAATACTACCTTAACTATAACTTTAGGCGGAAGCTGAAACTTTTAAATGCCTGTCAAAGTGAAATTTCGATAACATCACGTTTGTATGAATAAGTTTAGAACAAATATGTTAGCTTAAATTATGAGACATAGGTGCGTCGGTGGCCGAGTGGTTAACTCGTCTGGTATTAACTAGGCGGACCACCGATCGATCCCAGCCATGTACCAATGGGTTTTTATAATTAAAAACGTATGTACATAATCCGATAAACCACCTGAGGCTTTTCTATCAAAAATTCAAAATATACCTATCATCGGCTAAAAGAGGGAGACTTGGTCTTCCGCTGGGTACCCTGGGACCGATAAGACAGTTTCATATAAGACTGTAAGGCAACTAATAGAGACACCTAGATTATTGGGTATTAAATAATTAAGATGTTGGGAAAGGTGTCCTATTTACTCAATAACGATGTTACGGCTAAAATTATTTCGATGCAGTTTCCTAAACGAAATAAATTAGGTACAATTTGCATACATATATAGACCCCCACAACCGATACGCCATCTATACGTTTGTGAGGTAGATGAGGTTGCCCTGTGCGATGAGGCTGGTGGGGTGCTGTAGAGTGGCAAATGGAAAGAGACTCCAATGGGTGTACACATAGATTAGAGTACGGTGTACACAAGACACTCAAAGCGGTCGTGTTGAATAGATTGCAAATATGGAGATATTTAATTGAGTAATTACTTTAACCCAATAAGTTTAACATGTAGGGTAGGTACCTTTAGTAACAAAAACAGAATAGAAATCTATAGAATTTAAGACATTTTAAAATTAGCATGGTGTTTAGAAACACTCATCTATATAGTTTCTGGAATCTTTATCAAAAGGCAATTTTTTTGTTAGAAAATTTTGTTCAATTATTTCTCAAATCCACCGATTTTATCTTAACCATATTAATGATTTCATTTCACATTTCCAGTTGCCGTCGCAGCTTCATTCTTTTTTGGATACTCACCTTGCGTGTTACTCCGAATCATGATGATATTTCCACAGTACATTAATGAAGATTATCACATGGTAAATATACTTACTATCTACGTTTTTTCGGATCTTGTGTTTACCCTTTTCCGTTTAATTAGCGTTATGATGTCACTTTCTTGATAATGGGTCAGTGAAAACAAATCAACAATAAATTAAATTGAGATAGAATTTAATGAATTATTATGTTTTTTATAATATCTTTAAAAAAGCGGCGAAGTGTTTTAGTCCTATCTACCTGTCTATCCTATTTTTTTTTCGTGATGGCTCCATCAGGGTTTGGTGATTCCGCCAATGTCAAGCGTATAAATCGGTAGCTAAGACGACTGCGATATGTCTTATTAATCACAGACTAATCACAACTATCACAGCGCGGGCGGGATTAAACCGGATTCCTCATCATGTCATGTCATGACGGAAATCAATTATTTCCCCGGATTTGCAATTTGATATGACATTTACAAGTATTGACTTGTAATTGATTGCAATTAAATAACCTACTACCTAGTGGGTAATTCTATTTTATCGAACCGTAAAATATATGCTTGTACTAAATCCAACCATTTATTTTACTTTTGACAGCTCGAGTACTAATCAATTACTAATGTCCTAATGCGTTACATTTTATTTTTTTAAACATGCCCAAACGTTTAACTGTCTATATTTTATGTATTAAAATAAACCATTTATGTAAAGCACTACTGTAAATGTATTTATAATAATCTGTGGACTCAATAAATATCGATATCGATAAATATCGGAGCTAAAGAGCACGTCGCTTCACTATTGTAAAGAAAAATCAGGGTAGAATTTAGAAGCATTGCATTTTTTTACCTATGGTTGCCTGTCAATAGTTATGGAACTTCATAGGCGTAAAAGTCAAAAGTAAAATTAATGGTTGGATTAAGTATAATTATGTATACTTATTAAAACTATTAATTATTGTAATATGAGAGATGTGGTGAATTACACACCATTGGTACAGGTACCGGGACGGTTCTTGAGCGCTCGACGAAAAAGTGGGTGTTTGCGCATATGTAATTCGAGTGCAATATAACTTGTTACATAATTATTATAATTGATTTATTGGTGTTTGTTTTTATGATTGCTTTTTACTGCTGGTAAAATTAAAATTAATACCTCATACCGTCAAGCAGACCCAAAAATAGTGCTCTGCGCATCTAACGACCACCGCTCAAGAACCGTCCCGGTACCTATAAAGCAGGTAAAAGAGATTCTTCTACTTCTTCTTTTATTGTGGCTTCACCAATATTAATCGATGATTTTCCAATGTCGAGTATTATAACCTTTATAGTATATATGCCAATTAATCGGTATCTAAGATGATTCCGCGCCGACTGTGATATGTCTTATTAATCACAACTAATATCACAGCGCGGGCGGGATTAAATCGGATTCCCCATCATGTCACAACGGAACGCGTGCGTCGGTCGCCATGACATGACGTAGAATCACAGAAGTAATTTCATACATTCACCTCATTGACAGCAGTTGTCAAACACATAATGAGTGTGCTATTTTTAAAATCTTTCTTTTTAAAGTATAAAAGTCGTGATAATAGATGTATTGAGGAGGTTCCTTGTCTCCTGCTTACCGCTTAAAATGTAATAGTCTTAATGTTATATTTTTCAGACATGGCGTGTAGTTAGTCACGTATGCGGAGTTAACGGTTATATGATCACTGCTATCAACCCTATACTTTATAGTTTAATGTCAAACAAATTTCGACAATATTTTAAGGTATGTATTTGTATATCCTATCCTAACTGATATCATAAATGTTTGTTAGTTTATTTTGTCCTTCTTTCACAACAAAACAGTGATAGAAATAGGCTATGTTTTACCCAGAAATCCTTCGAGATAAATTGCATTTTAAACATTTTCACGGGTGAAGCCGGAACGGATAATAGTTTAAGTAGTTTTAAGGTCAATTTAAGAATGGGTGACTCAAGGTAGACTCAAACAATCTTAAATGGCTAAATGACTATAACTTTATTTAGCTGAATTCAGTCTTAGGCCTTTATTCATAAACGTTTATTAGCAACGTTTTTGTTAAAATGTGTTTTGTTTCTTTCTATTATTAGTAAAGACAGGTTTGTTAGAGAGTGACAAAACATATTTTAACAAAAACGTTGCTAATAAACGTTTATGAATAAAGGCCTTAGTATTTTACTAAGAACCTGGCTTTCCATGTCATGAAAGATAGTTACTTTTATAAATGAGAAAGTTTGGATATTTCCGTCTAAATGAGGAAGCTTTGTTTACAGTTCGGTACATTGGGGTCAGTAACACGGCTCTGGCTCTGGGAACCATTAGGCTACCTGTGTAAATATAAACAAACTAGCGACCCGCTCCTTCAATTTGATTGGGAATGAGATGATTTCCCGGGATAAATTTTTTTTCTTTCTTCACGGGTTACCTTACAGCTCCCGAAACCGTGTTACAGTCCCAGGGTACCCAGCGGAAGACCCAGCTTCCCTCTTTTAGCCAATTGTATTTGTGAGGCTGTCCCTAACGAGTGGCCAGTTCTGTTCAGGTTCATTTAGATGGAAAAGCCTCTAAGTGTGGTTTGTCGGACTATGTACATAAGTTTTTAATTATAAAACCCATTGGTATATGGCCGGGATCCGGAACCGAACCCGTGGTCTGCCTAGTTAATAATCCCGGGATAAAAAGTAGCTTATCCCAATATCCGGTCTTGCAGCATCAAGGGTATGAAGTATGTTTCCTTAACCTGCGAGTACAAAGTAGTAAAATTTTATAACAGAAAAGTTTTCCTTTTATAAAAATAAAATACATACCTACATAAATGCCTACATAGTGATTTTATTATTCCATAAGAAGCTGTATACAAAAAGTTATTGAATGCAATAAATGACAAATTACATTTGATTCGCGTGGATCCCCCAATATTTCACTTTAGTTCTGAATGAAAGACGATAAAAGGGTAGTATCCAACATCTGCAACAATTTTCCATTCAGCCTCATTTCCTTTGAAATATTATTCTTCTATACTCCTACGCATGAAATCGACCATGAACTTGAGGGAATATTTACATTCTTTAATGTCTGGTTTTCATAGGGGTGGGTTTTGCTTCGATTCATAATTCGCTTCTTCTATGTTTTGTTATTTGTTATTCTCTAACAAATCAATCATTTCATATGATAGAGGGAGATAAAACATATCACTATCACTACCATCACTTGATCTCTATTCATTCCCTATTCACTAAATATTCGGGGAAAAGTTAGCCTCAGCGAGTTTTCATTGCGTATGCTGTCTGATCCATCAAAGATATAACAAAATGATGTAGGAATGAATTATGAACAGTAAAATGATCTACAAAAAAGTCTGCGGTAGCATATATATCTAATAGATAAGTAGTTATAAGCTCATTTATGTAGGTATTCAAATTGTTGTAAACTTATACTCGATAATTAGTTTTGTTCTCCTCCCTTGCAGTGAATTTTAATAAAAGAGTATATAAACCTAATGCAGGTGTTATATTTCAATTGAATATCTTATAATTCGTCGTCGTCGGTGGTCGAGTGGGAAAGACGTCGGCTCACAACTGAGAAGTCACGGGTTCGATCTCCACATCCGACCAATGGGTTTTTATTATAAAAATATGTACATTATCCGACAAACCGTACAAAGAGGCTTTTCCATCTACATACCTCAACAGAGCTGGCCACTCGTTAGATAGTCTCAAAAAAATCATTGGCTAAATGAGGAACACTTTGTCATCCGCTGGGTACCCTGGGGCCGGCAACGCTTCTTGGGAACTGTAAGGTAAACCGTAAAAAAAGAAAGAAAAAAATCTAACACAAGGTTGATCCGGACTGCTTTGTTCAGGACTCGCACGAATAATAGAATTTTAAAGATATTAACACACGAGGCTTTTCCATCTAAATATATTTTAACAGAACTAGCCACTTCGTTAGGTATAGCCTAACAAATACCATCGGCTAAACGAGGGAGACTTGGTCTTCCGCTGGGTAACCTGGAACCGTAACACGATTTCGGGAGCTGTAAGACAACCCGTGAGAAAAAAACAAGATATTAAAATTATGTCTGCTACTACGACCACAGATTAGCTAAAAGATACGGCCATTTGGGAAGCTTATAATATGACACATCTTAATGCAATTCAGACGGTACAGTTTCAAAAAGAAAGAAAAAACCTAATACCGAAGGAAACAATATAAGATTCCGCGTCACGCTGGACTAAACACACGTGTCAAGCTAACAAATGTGACGCGGTGTCCGTGATGTGAATTTTAAAAATAGCGTGGGGATAGGAATACATAAAAAACTGTGGTATTTTCCTTTTTTCCCAAAACTACTGCATTTCTAAATACCTTTGTGTATGTCTGAAATTAAACGGACGCTTCGGAAGGCACATAAAGTCGAATTGAGAAACACGACAGCCCAAAAAAAGGAGTGAATGTTTTCTTGTTTGTACGTCTCTTTATTCAAATGTCAAAAAATATGGCTTTTTAATTAAAAACTTATGTACATAATCCGACAAACCACATTTAGAGGCTTTTCCATCTAAATAATAATATATCTCAACAGAACTAGCCACTCGTTAGGTATAGAGCGTCACAAATACCATCGGCTAAACGAGGGAGACTTGGTCTTCCGCTGGGTACCCTGAAACCGTAACACGGTTTCGGGAGCTGTAAGGCAACCCGTGAAAAAAGAAAAAAAATCACAAGATGTAATTTTGTAATGTAACGACAGCAAACAAGTTAGTCGTTTTTTTATAGTCTCTAAGAAGTTATTTCAGAAGTCGGTTAAAAATAAATTTTGTTATTTTTTCCAGGCGTTATTGAAAGGTGGAAATACAATCGGAAGCTATACCAAACAAACAACACCAACTATCCATATTATAGGTAATTCACAAAGACAAGCGATTAAATCGTAGAGTAAAACTTAAAATACCATCACAATGGAGTATTGAAAAAGACAATTTGAAGAATTCGAAAGGGTGCCAAGTGATACATTAAAAGTTTTGTGTTGACGCTTCTAAACGCTTATTACATTTGTATTTTATTTAACCCATTTCCCGCCTAATTAAAATATTTTTCCAAGTCTATACAAGAAAATCTACTTTTTATACCGTGGATTTTTTTAAATGTGCACATCTGGTATTACATAAAAGTCACGCCTGTTTCCTATAGGCGTAGGCAGAGCCCACGGATTTTCATTTGCTACGATCCTAAAATATCTCTTATCATCTAGTCCCTTCGCTCGTTTTTCTTCGGTTTTAGTTGCAAATATTATCTTACGAAATCTTAACAAGGTTTTTAGTATTTGTTGTTATAGCGGCAACAGAAATACATCATCTATGAAAATTTCAACTGTCTAACTATCACGGTTCATGAGATACAGCCTGGTGACAGACGGACGGACGGACGGACAGCGGAGCCTTAGTAATAGGGTTTCCGTTTTTACCCTTTGGATACGGAACCCTAAAAATGAACTCGCTACGTCACAGTTTAAATAATATTATCTGTCTGTATATCTTTTAATATTGATTAATTATATGGGAATTTTATTTGATGTGGACAGCTACATAAATATAATTTATACTAATAATAAAATGTTTGAACGCGCTAATCTCTGAAACTACCCAACCATTTTTGCAATTCTTGAGAAAAGTTATAGCTACGACCCAAAGGAGCTGAGTAATCAACAGCAATTTTACATAAAAGTCACACCTGTTTCCCTGAGAGGTAGGCAGAGACCACGGATTTCCATTTGCTATGATCTGAGGTCTTCCCTTTCCAACTGTCCATTTTACAATCGCCTAATACATTTATTTCATTAGTACGAACAAAATGTAAGATCTACAGTAATAGTAAAACTACAAGCAAAGTCCTGTAAAAAGGTAGTTTGTAATAAAACTGTACAAATAAGAAAAATACAATCAAACCAATCTGTACAGAAGGACAAAGTCAAGTATTAGCAACCTTGTAGCGCACAAACTAAATATCTTCTCGTGATTACGTACCAAACAAACTTTCGTAATTCCGATAACAAACAATTCGGCACGAACTCCAAATTTGTATTGATACTCGTATGGACAATATACTTTATGGAAATTGCCAATTCCATGTGTAATTCCATGCGCATCCGATAATGTCAATATTATATCAGAATCAATAGAAACAAATCTGAAATGCAATCTGATTGATTTTACAACTATTTGTACACACGTCTGTCTCTAACGAATTAGGCAGCATATTCCATGAAAACGCGCTGACACTATATTTTTTATTTGAAATGCATTTTCAGAATCGGTTCAGTAGTTTGAGAGATTACCCCCTAAATCCAAAGTTACAAACTTTACCTCTTTATTTATTAGTATGGAAGATAGGTTTGTCTGTGATTTTCGAAATTTTAATTAAGTAATTTAACAAATACACACATAAATTAAATTGAAGAGTTGACTTTAAAAAATCTGTCTGCCTATTTTTTAATATTCTATTTTGAATTTTGATAAAAGGGGCGTCAGTGGTCGAGTGGGTAAAAACGTCGGCTCACAACTGAGAAGTTGCGGGTTCGATCCCCACATCCGACCATGTACCAATGGGTTTTTTTTAATATAAAATCTATGTACATTATGCGACAAACCGTACAAAGAGGCTTTTCTATCTACATACCTCAACAGAGCTGGCAAAAAAATCTTCGGCTAAGTGAGGAAGACTTTGTCTTCGGGCCGGTAAGACGGCGATTACAGTGGGTAATTACTATTGTTAAGTTTACTTAATTGTTTCATCTCGAAAAAAATAATTAAAGACATCGATTTTGTCGTCAGACAGGGTTTTAAAATTTTCAGTATTGTAGCTAAGGTTATATCGTTGATAGGGAGTGACATTTAACAAATATAGGACAAAAAAGCAATCTCGGTGATCGACCTCTGAGCTCTAAAGTTAATTAATTCTTCAATTGTCTGCTTTAATGTATAAAATCAAAAACCAATTAAATGAAATTCAAGTAACAATAGAAATAATAAAAGTAATTGCCTCTTAGTAAAACTGAAATAGAATTTTACAAAATGTTAAGCACAAAGTGAATAGGTAGGTATTTAGTTCCACAATGGCACCATGCCAACGTGTTTCAGGAATTAAATAGAAAATTCCGTTGTGAGAAAAACCTTATCTATATTGGCTAATAAATTGAATGAGCATACTCTTTTGATATTGTTTCCAATTTCCCAAACATAATAATTATGAACACCTCAGAATACAGAATAAATTAGAATACGCATGTGCATTGAATAATCATTTTACAACAATTTACCAATTTTGGTATAATTTCTTATTATCAAAAGAGATAAGATAATATTAACAAAAAATAAAACAACTATTCTATGTTCTTATTAAGTTTTCTTATATTGTCTTTACATCAATAAATACAACAATCAGTGAAACTATCTAAAATAAAACATTCCATTAAACTAATTTCAAAATACTTCCACAAAACTATGTAACCTCAAAAATATGATAAACGTGTCTTTCCCTGTATACCCTAACTAAATTAATTAAAAATATATATCTGTTTCTAAGGTATGTGTAGATACTAATTATTGTACCAATTCGTAGGTTCTTTTACTGCGCGTACAACACCTTTCCTTACCGTTCGGCCTATTTTCGCTATCAAACTAAATAATCTAATAAAATTTTCACAAAAATATTTAACAATTGCTTACCAATCCAATTATTATCAAACTGTAAAACTGAAAATACTTGTAGTACTTACCACCTAAAAATCTTATGATTTATTAGACTTTCCGCCCGTGGATAATTTAGAACAATATAAAATATAGCCTATGTCACTCAGGGATATCGCAGCTTTCTAATTATCTAATATCGGAGAAATAACTAAGTAATTTTATTCACCAAATAAATTTTTATTTTTATAAAACCGTGTTGTGTTGTCAAACACAAAGTTTAATATAACGTTGAATACAACAATTTTATTCCGTATTAAAAAAAACGAATAAAATAAAAACAAAATAGTTATTGCTAAAATTGTTGAGTTTTCTCTAGAAATTGTCAACATTTTAAATTTGGTATCGCCTTTAATTATTTAAATCAGTTTAAGCTTTACCACCTTACATAGCTCCGCAGTTGTGGTTGTGGTAGATGTAAATAAATGATTGATAAATGAGGACATTAAAATAAGATAAATAAGTATGTTCAATCGAAATTCTAAAATAGGCAAGTCCTGTTGATCTGTATATGAATAAGTTTAATATTGAAATACCGGCGCCAATGGAATTTCGCAATAATCGCCAGGCAGCGTGGGTCGACAGTCACAGATTTTTTTATCAGTTTTACCATCGCCGAACAAGAAAACTGGCCCTGTTTGTCCCTTTACACTCTATTAAGCTTATATTGTTTGGGCATCCGCATTGTACAATAATGAATTACATTCTTTAAATGGTGCGTGATTTCACGAGAGAATTACTCTCTGATACTCTTATATCGAGAAAGGCAGCAAACTTCTTTTCCTTCTTTGAATAATAAATTAGGTACCTTTGGCACCATTCAGTTTTCTATTTTATTTATATTCTAACTTTCCTCCATCATCGCACCGTGATGACGGGATGCCTGGCATCGTGGCAATGTAATCGAGTTGTCCATATTAAACCGAAAACAAATATCAAAATATAATATATATAATAAATGTTGTATTCCATTTAAGTAGTTAAATGTTGACATAATCATCAGTGTCTGGCCACTGTACAAGGCTAAAATTCCGTCTCAATCAAGAGATTATTTTCCAATTTTGCACAAAATTTGTAAGTTAGGGAATTGCACTTCATACTCGCATGTAGAAAACAGGACAGTTAACGCGAAATTGTAGAAGATTGCTTTGTTAGCCTCCGCTGGATCTACTCAAGTACTTTTGTTTTAAAGTTTCAGCATTTTTCTGAAAGTAGATTGTTATTATTAGTTTGAGATTTCGAATTCTGTTGTAACCATAGTGCAAATGGTCCAGAAGAAAAATATTATCAACGTCACCAATCGACACGACATGAAAAAACTTTTTTTTTGGTGCCAGATAAATACATAATTAGCATCCAAGATTTTACTAGTAAACTTATTGGTACTTAGTAAACTTATATGTGAAACCCAATAATTGCCGCGACTTGGGGGTAAGACCGACTCGTTGGTCGTGACGGAAAACTGCGTCACGCCTCCTCTTCCCCGCAGCTTTCTACTCCCTTGTGTGTGCGTGCCGCGTATACTATATACTTTATTGCTTGTCCGTGTGAGTGTGTGTACTGCACTGCATGCGCCTCTCTACTCTCTAGCGTCCCGTGATGGCCGCCTTTTCATCTAAAGAATATGCCAAAAGTATACCCAGTTGCTGCAATTCATATAGAGCAAAATATTATATACTGGATTAGGACGAAAAATTATTTCCATAACTGAAAAAGGGCGCGATAATACAGGATTTTTCCATGTTTTTTGTTTGACGTCTGAGATCCATACACCCCTCTGTCACAAAATATATGGTTACAAGAGAATGTACAAACTTTATTTTGCCATGAGCTTTCACGTTGTTGCGGTAAACGAAAAACAAGGCCGATACAAGATTTCCTTTTTAGATAAAACGATATGTGGAGGTAAAACTTTTCGGTGGCTGCCACAAATTTTATTAATAAATGGGACACGTCCGATGAATTTGGGTAAACAAACACGAAACAATGTAACGATAAATTACACGTTTTAGGGCGCAACGTTGTTTTATGCCTTCTGATTGGTAAATTTATTTCATAAAAATCGTCAGGAATTAATTTAAAATAACTGTGATTATTTAGTTAACGGCTCAGAATACAAATTAAACTTCCGCATAAATATTCTTCAAAAATAGTAGACTAAAATAGAGTACCCGGATGAAACAATATACAAGAAAAATTAATTAGAACATAGAATAATTAGGTGTTATTTTAAATATGTTAATTTTTTTAAATATAATTTAATAAATTGAATAAATACTCATAATTGGTAAATCGTGGCGAGAAACAAGTATGACAAGTATGTGCAGATGTTTGGTGCCAAATTAGGCTACAAAATTAAAATTGATTCTAAAGCAATGTTTGTAATTGTCTAGATTAGTGAAATTTAGAGCTAGGTAGTTTCTTATTTGGCACCAACCGTCTTCAAATTAAACTGCGAAACAAAATATTTAATTATTTCTTGCTTTTCTGTGAATAATGTTTGAAGTCAATGAATAATGGTTGAAGTTACTTTATAAGTTTAATTTAATTTAAAAGTTAATTTATAAATAAAAATAGGGGGCAAATTGAGAACTCTAAATATATTTTTTGCATAGGTACCTAGCATGTGTGGTTTCATTGGAAAGAGCCTACAAGGATTCGAAAACTTTTTTATAATATAAATCGAACTTCCATACAATTTATTGTTTCTGAAAAAATTGTAATAAATCATTTATGTTATTTATTATTTATTAATTGTAATTATATTATTGAATTTTCAATCGAAATAGAACCTATTACTATGAATCCATAAAAAGCAAACAAACAAAACTTTCCCCTTTTAATTATAGTATAACAGAATCTAACAAGAATTTTCCTCTCCTATAAGCAAAACTGTTATTTCAATGTATTTACCCAGAAAACCTTCAAAGCTATTGCGTAACTCGATCATGCACTATTAAAACAAAGAGAATGTCATTTGATATTTTCTGTTTGAAAACAGATAAGTTTTTACTATCTACCACACCACTATGGACCACAAATTCTTCGCTACAGTGTGCAAGTAATAGCCGCTTCACAAATTGGCTTCAATCCAGGAGCTACTTGTTAAAAGTTACAAAATATTTTCGATACTTGTTTTAATTTTATTTCACAGAAATATAAGTTACTTGCTTTCATTTTTTAGGGTTCCGTACCCAAGGGTAAAAACGGAAACCCTATTACTAAGACTCCGCTGTCCGTCCGTCTGTCTGTCTGACCGTCTGTCACCAGGCTGTATCTCATGAACCGTGATGTTAGACAGTTGAAATTTTTACAGATGATGTATTGCTGTTGCCGCTATAACAAGAAGTACTAAAAAATGGAATAAAATAAATATTTAAGGGGGCTCCCATACAACAAACGTGTTTTTTTGTAGTTTTTATAGATAATGGCACGGAACCCTTCGTGCACGAGTCCGACTCGCACTTGGCCGGTTTTTTTAAATAAATGAGACATAAGAATTTATCCAAAGAATTTCCGGTATAAAAAATAGCTTATATGTCACTCTTTGGCCTTCAAACTTCTCTGTCTTTGTATAAAAAATCACGTCATTCCGTTGCTCTGTAATGCTGTATGACGTGAAAGACAAACAAACACACTTTCGCATTTATAATATTTGTTTAAATACTTACACAAATAAAAAAACTGTGTACTTAAAGGGAACTAACTTTATTTAGTAAAACAATAACAAAGTTTAAATATTATAAAAAAACCACATGAGTGGCTCTCTAATCATGAATATTTAGTGATACATACCCATAAGTAGAAAACCTTTTCGAAATCACTGTTCTGATGTAAAGTACCAGGAAGGCTAGCAGCTTTTCCTCGCTATAGTATTGCCCTAGGTATGCTCCAGCCCTCTTGTCACCTGAAATGTCGATGAGACGAGATGATAGATCCTTTCTTTGCTCCGAGACTCCACGGACCCATTCAAACGGCGCAAATAAGTAATCTTGTGCAAGGGATGCGTACTTATGCCGTTTGAGGTTTTCAGCTGTTGTTGCTTCTACGTCTAATAATGCTGGTATTATTAGACGTGGCCTGAAAGTGAGAAGCCGCCAATGTATCGACAAGTAGCGTCCCACACTGTGTGTAGTTATGTATGCGCGTTAGAAGTTATACTTTTTTGGCATAATAGAAGTTGTAATTGTACGAAGCTGGGGGTGGGGTCGTTAGTAAAATATAAATTAAATATAAAAATATAATATTATAATATAATATAAAAGTCCTTTTTATAGCGCAATGAGAAAATTAGATTGAATGCTCTAAGGCACATTAATATAATAATACGGACTCAAAGAAGTTGGACACATAGTATCTAGTCTTTGATATATAAGCTCCGAGGCGACGCTCTATAAAAGAGGGCCAAAAGAAGTTCTATTTGAAAGATTTTTATCAAATTAAAACTACTTTTACTACTTCACAAAAAATGTTGACATAATCCGACAAACCATACTTAGAGGCTTTTCCATCTGAATATATCTCAACAGAACTGGCCATACGTTCGGTATAGCGAAACAAATACAATCGACTAAAAAAGGGGAGACTTGGTCTTACGCCCGTTACACGGTTTTGGGAGCTGTAAAGGCCGATTTAGACGGTTCTAGTGGTTAGTAGAGTGCGTTAGGATAGTACCTACATTAGTTGAAACATGTAAACGGTAGTTTCCAGTACTCGTACTAGTACGTTCCACTCGCCTTTCAACTAGAATCAAATAGAATCGCTTTTTATTTTTGTTTCAAGTGACACCCTCCCGCGCCCGCTCAACCCCCCGCGCGTTCCTGACTCGCTACTCGCTGTAGTCTAAACGGTCAGTTTTAGTAACTTGCACAAGTTGACAAGGAGAGTTATGTGTGTTTTGGCCTACAAAATGGCAATCTACTGGAAGAAGTATAAACGTCACTGGAAACCTACTAATGCACTGGCATTCGAGTGCCACCTACGCACTCTACTAAACACTCGTAACGTCTAAATCGGCCTTAAGGCAACCCGTGATGAAAGAAAAAAATTTTTTGACATTATTAAAAACTAGCTTTCCGCCCCGGTTTCACCCGTAGGGCCCAAATTAACTTTCATCCCTTATTATTGCCTTGAGTTCATACAAAAAATTTTATAGAAAAAAGCATTTTAAATTTTTCCCGAATTTTCAAATTTTTCTTTCTCTTAAAACCTGTATCGGTTATTTACAAGATTAAATAAAATTGAGAACTGGCTAAAGGACATTGCAATGCCGCGAGCACAGATTTTAGTATAAAGGATCGGTGGCCGCAAGTATGAAGACCGCATGTAGTATTTTTATATATAATTTCATAAGTTATGAACGATATACGGTGATTGCACACGAAAAGTTATGTTCAAAGTGAAGATATTTGCATTTTATATTGATATTAAAATATTCAGACTCCTTCGGAAAGCCTTTCTAAGTTTTTGTCGAGCGCTATTAAAATATTCAACTATCTTGGGAGTAAGCCGATCAGGAAAATTGTAATACATAGTGTATTCGTTTTCTGTTCCAGGAAATAAAACTTATAAAATATAATTTTAGAGAATCAAGAGAACTTGAGTTAAGTATCTTTATTTCATCATGCGATATAAAGCATATTACTTTTATAATAAATCTTTCAATAAGTGAAACGTTCACGACATAAAAATTGTTGGAAATAAATTTTAAATATGACGCAAAATGTAAACTTTGCTGTGTGACCAGAGACACATGTAAGTAACAATGTCCACTTCTTGCAAGTTTTCCATATTAAATAGAACAGGTGGCAAGTCTGTTGCTGCACTTAATGGGCCTAGATGTGTCACTTCTTTAACAGACATAATTTATTTTTAGAAGAATTGCGGACGCTTTGCATGCCTTCCGAAGCACGAAACGTCAACTAAAGCGCATATTCTTAAAGAAAATTGGTGCTTAGCATTTTGAAATTGAGAATTGAATCCGGGACCTTCCGGTTTTAAGTCAACCGTCTAACAATTAGGCTATCGACTCCATACAATAAAATTTACTTCATGATATATCTACTTACATTATTCATTTATTTCTCAAAATCGAAATCAAAATCAACTGAACAAATCAATATAAAACACGTGTCGCGAAAAGCGAAACGAATCGCACCCATGTTTAAAAAAATATTGAGTTGTTTATTTTTTAAAGCAAAAAAAAATATTTCTGAGAGAATAGGATTTGAGGAGGATGTCAACACTGTAAATAAAATGGAAAAAATTAAAAAGAAAATGAAGGTTAGTTGTGACATTAACGTTAAGTTAGGCCAAGCGTGCTCAACTTATTAATCTGAAAATTAAACCGTGATAGTATTGTAAGTTAATAATAATTAAATCCTGCTCGCACGGGATTTAAGTTGCATCTACACACAGTGGACACGTTTGGTATATGAACAAAAAAGTTCAACAACAAAGTGAAGTGAACAAAGTGATTATTAAAAAGTGAAACGAACTTCTGGCGTCCGTCTTTCCTGCGATCTACAATCAAAAATTTCCACGGATAAAGCAAGAGAGGTAAGCTAGTTAATTAATAAAACTATTTTTGTTGTGTTCTTTACTTTTTAAACCGCGGTTGTCGCTCTTAACTATTACTTAGTTAGAATTTTTGTTTTATTAGAAAATAAAAGATCACATTATTTTACCTAGAACGATTTTTTTTTATTTAAATACCGAAAAATACCGAAATACCGGTATTGTAAGAAGGCCCGGTATTCCAGGCCCAATCCATAGGACATCAATATATTCAGAATAATATTGATACCAATGTATCTGGCCACACCGCATTGAATAAAGATTGTGACGAAACCCCTTAAATTTTAAACTCAGATTTTATTAAATCAGCTGATTAAGCATTCCGGCTTTGTTAATAATGTCCGTTCACCGGTGAACAATTAAAATTGGTAATAAAGTAGATTTAGCTTTGAGGAGAAAATCATTGCTGCCATAAGCTGAACTTTATTTGAATTAAATTAATTTTCTTCGTCCTTTGTGCCAACCTTGGTCAATATCAAAGCAATTGTGCTAGTCCATTGATATTTCAATAATAAATTTCTAAAATACAACAAAAAATAATATTACGATAAAAAAAATATGAGACAACGATTTAACAAAAGATAGAGATGTTGAAGACTATGATGTTGCCTTTAATCATATTTTTCTGTAACTACATGAAGTTTTTTTCTGTTGTCACGATTGTCTTTGCCCTCCTGGAGATAAAAGGCGATCTATCATTACGCCTTTTATCCCAGGAGGGGCAATGGAATTACATTTGCTACGATCCTAACATGTCCCTTTCATTTCTTTTAGGTATAGGTATTCATCATACCTTTCATACATGCTCAGCGATTGTGTGTACTTTTAATATTGCCTTTGATATTAATATTTAATAACAAGTTTTTACAATTTAAATTACGCGTTGGGTGCACTAATTATTTTATAACATAACCTAATCTATACCTAGGCGTGAGAAGACTGGCTGGTCGCTAGTATGTGATAAAAGGTTGACCAAAACTGACAAGTTTCAATCTGATAAGTTTTAGGCCATGATACATTTAAGTCTAGCTATTTTACAATCTTTAAGGTTCGCAAAAAAATATTTATTTAAAAGGTATTAATCGTTAAGCCATTTTTCTCTTGTTACATCAGCTATCGGAGGTAAGCGCTCCAGATTAGCTGAATAAATAGCGTCTATTTTGCATTTTATCCCTGTTTATTCCACTTTTATTAATTGATTGTAGGTATATTTAAACAATAAATTCTCTGATTGGAACATTTTATTCAATATTGACCTATATGAATATTGAATATATATTCAAACCGAAACTTATGTTCACGCCTGAATCCTTTGGGGGTAGGTAAAGTCTTTCGGTCTTGAAATAATTACATAGTCAACCGAGTTACTACAAAAAGTTATTATACCAACGCCATCTTTTGTGAGTATCAGAATTTTTACAGTTAAATGCTATCGTTAGATGTTAAAATTATTTTCTTCTAAGAATCCACCCTCAAATACCTATCACGACCCAAAAATTCCGTTATTTTCGAAAATTTAATTTGAAATAACAATAGTAGACAAACAAATATTATATAACTTCATAAAGTTTTTTTTTAATTCTGCCCACCACCTCTACATTCTCTCAAAGTTTTACATTTTTTACAACAAAAAAAAACACTAAATAATAAGTGCAAACAAAATTAATGTTAATCTAATGTAAAATGTCAACCGAGAGGTAATTGATAAGAAGAATCAACCACAATAATTAATTAAAAATATCACCTACGTTAGTCATACGGGTGCCACGTCATTTACGATTCATATTTAGGATGCAGCGCGAAAGCGCTTCTATTTTTCTTCTCTAATTTTTTATTAAGTCTCGTGGCCCCTCCAAACAATTGTTTGTTGTCACAAATTCTGGTAAGCGGAGTATGCAGGCCGGTTGGTGCGTGTCTTTCTGGTCGCAAATGTGAGAAGTAGGGTTATTTTTTGTAATTTTACGGAATCCTAAAATCCTTGAATAATATTCCTCTATGATAAATATAGCGTGAGTATATCCTAGAATGGACATATAAAAGCCGCTTTCCCAAGATTATATAGTCGTAAATGTAATCATTAACCTTGCAAAGATATTTCCTTGATGTTCGACATCTATATCAATAACCATAAAATTCCCTTCAAACACAGTATTCGGTTACGCATTTAGACACTTCAACCCCATCTTAGCTTATTAAAAGGATTTTATCACTGTGTGTACGTCGTTCAAAATGCTAAGCACCAATTTTCTTTAAGAATATTATAATCGACTTCTCATGCTTCGGAGAGCACGTAAAGCGACGTCCGCACGTCTTCTAAAAATAACACATACTTACATCTGTTAAAGAAGTGAATCTTCCAAGTACATCAAGTGCAGCCACCTGTTTTGTTTAATATTGACAAATGGCAATAAGTGGACATTGTACCTACTAAAAAAGTTTTTATAAAAGTGAAAGAAAATGCTGGCAGAGGACGACCTAGGTGTACTTTTATTGAACATATAAAAATGTATTGATCGATGGAAATATTAAAAGTACACACAATCGCCGAGCATGTATGAAAGGTATGATGAAGCGAAAGAGGTATGTCAGGATCGTAACAAATGGCATTCGATTGTCTCTGTCTACCCCTCTTGGGATCAAAGTCGTGATGATATATATAGATAGATAGAATAGGTATACATCTGTACCTACTAGTGTCTCTGGTCACACTTCAAAGTATAAAGTCCTTGAAGTGTCTGTTTTTGTGCTCTAAACGTCATTATAAACGAGAGCATGTTTACTTTCCCGATGAAAAAATGTTTCGGTGACCCTTCAGACTTCTAAACAGGAAATAGTAGATCGTTATTTTTTATTGATTTTATCTGGTTTTCATTGTTTCGCAATTTCGTTATCTTTGTGGTTTTGTTATTGGAAGTTTATTTCATTGGTGTACTAGGTCTGTTTCAAGATTAAGGAATATTTATATCTAGTCCACTTTCCACTTGTCAACTTTCCTCACTCCAAAAAGCACTGACCTGGAATAAAGTAATATATTAGCACTGGAATGGTTGTTGTCAAATTATTATCGTGCCTGCTTAATTAACGCCATTTTGGCGCTGTAGGCGGACGAGTCTCCATAGAACTAAAACTAGTGAAGTTCGCATTTATTACACAGACTAAACGTGCGTCGGTGGACGAGTAGTTGAAACGTCTGGTATTAACTAGGCAGACCACGAGTTTGATCCCGGATCCCGGCCATGTACCATGGTTTTTTAATTAAATACTTATGTACATAATCTGACAAGCCACTCGTTAGGTATAGCCTCACAAATACCATCGGCTAAACGAGAGCGACTTAATCTGGGTACCTTTCAGGAGCTGTAAGGCAACCCGTAAAAAAAGAAAAAAAACTAGCAGGAGAGAAAAAGAGGGTATAACACGCTTTTATTTGAAAACTTGACACTATAAAGGTCACACTGTAGAAAATTGTTTTTTTACAATAATCATAATATATGTATTTTTAACTTTTTAGTTCATTTTTATCTATATAAAAGCTTGTTCTTACGTTTATTTTGTACTTTTTAGTATTATATGATGGCAAAAACCAGAGTACTTGTGAGTACAAATAAAACTTACACAAACACGATGGCGTTACGTTGTTTCGTTACAGAGTTCCTGTGGCCACCATCCGGCTCCATCATTAGACCAGCTATGTGAAGTCATTATATTGCATTGTCATCCGATTTACTTACATATGTATGCAAAATTACAGGTCAATCAAACATTTGAACTTTCAAGAATTGACCCTCACAAACATACTAACAGACATTGTAAGTTAAATAAAAGCTTGTGATAATAATAATGGTAACGTATTGTAGATACAGCAAGTGTTTATCTGATGCAATCTCAAGCGATTATCCGATGCAATCTCAAGCGATTATCCGAAGCAATCTCGCATGTTCGTTGCACAAACAACTGTCAGGCAAGCATTTCTCATACGTGCCCGGCAGTGACAAAATAAAGGAGACGGAAGAAATATTTATGTCAGGATCGTAGCATCGTAGCACTCGTAGCAAATAACCTTCCATTGTCTCTAGCTACCCCTCTTGGGATAATTATCTTGATTATCATTTAAAATTACAATTTCTTTCAATAACTCTTTTCTAACTCGCATCGTTACGGCCTTTTATACCTTGAGGCGCGGCCAGAGACACTGGTAACAATGCCCACAATTAGCGAAATTGCTATATCAAGCAGAAAAGCCTCCTTAGGCAATGTACGAATGCTAGTATTATATTCTCTCGGAACGCTAAATTCTAATATTATATGCTTATCATTAGAGAGATTATAATTTATGCATTGTAATAAAAAATCCGAAAAACAACAAGCGGGCATAATCTCAAAAAATTAGCTGATGAACCAAAACATTCGCCATTTTCTTCAGAGTTATTAACAGAGTATGGGCAGACCATAGATGTAGTATGCTGGCGCTCTACTAGATTGGTAATATCGCGATTAGAACGAGACCAAAAAATTAATACATCAGTGTGCGTGACAAATGTGTAATTCTGTGGATTTTTCATTTTGAGTTACATCTGGGCACTGCATTAACCATAATTAATCACGTCTATTAAGAGGATGTATAGAGCTAAATGCGAGTTTTATGATGCGTAAAAGTACATGATCCACTGCAGTGACCATAATCAAAAAAATATATGATTTTCTTGAGGTTATGCGTTGTTAAGATACTGTGTTCAAAACATAATACAAGTATATTGATTCGATAGAAAAAAAACACGAATATACCTCTAAAAAAATATTTTACTGTCTAGAAACAGTACTAAAATGCATGCAATGATTCTGATTTTTTGACAGATTTTTTATTTAGCAATATATTATCGTAATACTGTTCTATTTTTTAATCAAATTTTCAGCAAGTTCCTTTATTCTCATTTTCGAGATTTTATGTACGCACTGCACGCGTGTGTGCGTAAGCGCTCGTGTACTGACAGTACCGGCTGAAGCCTGATGCTATATTATTATTGGCAGCCACGTCGTTTGGTGTGTATGTGTACCCGTGTGGGGGCGGTGCCATCTCCCAAGGTCTTTGGCTCTATCCAGAGTCTTAAACACTAAATTATACTTTAAAACAGGATATTTTACAAAAATAAGCGAAATTACTACTGACGCTAGGCTGTTACATTATTCAAAAAACTGTCTCATCTACCTGTTTCGCTTTGACATACGCGCTTTATCTTTTGTATTGCCAGTCTAGTAGAGCGCCCGAACGACTATTCTAAATCTATGGGGCAGGCGCTAACTTTGCGTTCACGAAAGACGCTAATTGAGGACAAAATAACATAATTACGATTCCTTTTCTACAAGGAGTTTATACTTCAAAGAGTTTATATACATCAGTATAATTATATTAACTCCTTGGTTTTGTCAGAGTGAAGGACAATTTAGTAAAGTCACGTGGTTGTATTTCTTATCTATTCCACATTCTATAGTTGTACATTGTTTAAGCCCCCTGGAACACTTTCTAGTTATATTTATCTCTAAATTGTGAGAGGAAACCTAAGTATTTTATAAAGCGTATGTCTTAATGCAGAAACATAATTGGAAATTGTCTTCCGAGTAAGCTCTAAAAATGAAAGAGTCTATTCACCACAGAGTCTCGACCGCTAATTGCATTTGATCCTTCAATTACTATCTAGGAACTTTATAAAGGAACATAAAATTAAATACTTTTTCTTGTTAGATTAAAGTGATAATTAACATCGGGAAAAATGGACGAAGGCATGATGTGTGCTATTTTCACGAGTAATACCGAGCTTCTTTTGACACCCTTAACTCAAATTAATTGGGGTTCAGTCAAAGTCAAAGAAAACAATGGGAAACAGTCAGATAGTCGAAATTTGAGACAATACTTACTTTATTTTATTTAGCAAAGAAAGGTCTATTTAGTATTTAATATAAGAAGTGATAGATGTAATCCCATTAAACCTGTTCTGTATAATACAAGTAACTCGATAAATGTGGACATTGTTATGTCTCTGGCAGCAGCGAAATTAATTACGGCTGTAATGGTGCGTCTGTGTCTGATTGGCTGTTGAATAAATAACACAAATTTATACAAGCCCTAGCTTTTCGCCCATGGAGCCCATATTAACAAAAAAAAACAATTTCTGTTCTTCCCGAATTTTCCAATTTTCCGGGCAACTTTTCCAAAACCTGATTCGAACTATCACGAACATTTATTTATAAGATTTCTAGTTTCAGACAGACAACAATACCTTTTATATTAACAAAATTCGACTAGAAAATATTTACTAAACTCGCCACCTAGGTTAACAGTAAAAGGGAAATGAACACCCTTACATCCCCTAATCTAATTTTAGATCTTTCCTTGTACTACTGCAAATTGAACATTTTGTTCTTGGCTCTATACATCACAGTAAGATTTATCCGCACTTCCGCGGAGAAACGAGTCGGTCGCACCAAGCCTATACCCATTCACAGAAGCTGGTGTTTCCATGAAGGCCGCCAAAATTAACGGACCAAAAATTATTCGATTTAATGTACTTAGGTTGCGTAATAGACAATTAACTTTTTCATTGGTTATGTAACTTGTTTACAATAGTTAATTTGGCTTCTGTTTTTCCATTTAAGATTTTATATCCAATTTCAAGGGATGCGGTAACAACGATTAATATTGAAGTGAATGAACTCTTCATTTCCCATTATACCCGGCCCGGCCCGAGAATGTCCAACCTCAGAGTGTTATCGGGTTCACAATACAATAATAATAATATATTTATTTGATTTAAATATGGTACAGTTGACAAAGGCATCATATTCTACCGCAAGGCGGTGTTCAATTTTTTTATTATGGGTAGGTATTCTAAATAAATGTCAAAAATGAAATATAATTAAAATTAAAAAAAACCTACTTATATTACTATTACTTACTTAATACAAGTCAGCGAAACGCAAGTCTTCTTTATTTAGCCAATGAAATTGTTGAGGTTTTTGCTCTGTGGTGACGAGTTGCTGTTTGTTGAGGTGCTTTGAGATTTGTCATTGATTTTACTGAAAATTACAAGTAGCTTATTATTTTCTGTACTAAAACGTAATATGCTTACAAAATTCCCGTTAAAATCTTCCACAGACCGCTTATAATTAAATCATCGATGGTACGGCTTCGCCCACGCAATGATTGCTTTTGTAAAATTTAATTGGTACGTATTAATGCAACGTAATATTATGATCCGATCCAATTTGAAACTCAAGTTGATCAAAATATTTATATCAAAAAATAAGGTACCGGATCATGAATTTTATGTTTGTATGTTAGTTTATATTACCTACATTACGATTCGTTAGGAGACGTAATGTGTTAACTTCTGTTTTATCCATCATCACTCCTTTTATCCTAAGGGGTAGGCAGAGACAATCGAATGCCATTTGCTACGATCCTGACATACCTCTTTCGCTTCTTTTATATGCATCATACCATTCATACATGCTCGACGATTGTATGTACTTTTAATATTACTTTGATCAATAATCTTTTTATATGTTCAATAAAACCGCAAAGGAACAGGCGGGATTTGTCAAGGGCAGAGGTACTCGTGAACAAATGCTGAATATGAGGCAGCTAATCGAAAAGAGCCGAGAGTTCAATGTGCCTATGGTTCTGTGCTTCATTGACTATGCTAAGGTCTTCGATTGCATCAACTGGGCCAGGATGTTCGGAGTTATGGGGGATATGGGGGTTCCTCAACATCTAGTCTTTCTGGTGCAGGGTCTGTACTTCCAGGGAACGGCAAAGGTCAGAATTGAAAATGAAAAGTCCCGCCCTTTCAAGACCGAGCGTGGCGTGAGACAGGGATACATACTCTCCCCCCAATTCTTTAATTTGTTCGGAGGCCAACGAATCAACAACTTGCGCTTCGCCGACGATACAACTATAATAGATGCGAACGAAAAGGAGCTAGCCGAACTGTTGCGGCGAGTGGAGCGTGTTAGCGTCGAGTATGGACTCCGTATCAATCGCGAGAAAACTAAACTCATGTTCGTTGATAGGGCGGAAACATTGTCGAGAACCTATAGCTCCGGGATCTGGAGATGGTGACCCAGCTGACCTATCTCGGTTCGATGATACGCTCTGACGGCGACTGTGAGGCGGAGGTGGTGAGGAGAGGCCAAATGGCAAAGGCTGCGTAAGATGCTGAGCATTTCATGGACTGCACGGCGGACCAACGCGTCTGTCCTGGCAGAACTTAACATCAAAATGCGACTCTCCTCAATGTGCATGCAACGGCTGCTCAACTACTTCGGTCATGTGGCTAGACGCGAACCAGACAGTCTAGAGAAGCTGATAATCGTCGGTCACATGGAGGGCAGAAGGAGCCGCGGTAGGTCGCCGTCTCGGTGGACGGACATGGTGAAGGAGGCCACCGGGAGCACTATACAGGCTTCCATTGGTCGCGCGTGGGACAGTGAGGCTTGGAGGGCGCTAGTGAGGCGTGCTGTCCCTCAGCCATGGGAAACGACTTGGAAGAAGACAAGTACACCTAGGTCGTCCTCTGCCAGCATTTCCTTTCACTTCAGCCATATAAACCTTTTAAGTCAATCTTTCATCCATTATTCTTTCAACGTGTCCAAACCAGCGTAATCTACTTTTCTTCATTTGAGTCACAACATCATCTTACACTCCGCATTTTTCTCTAAGGACATTCCTATATTTACCTAATATGGGAAA
The DNA here is from genome assembly GCA_963924495.1 of Nemapogon koenigi. Taxonomy (NCBI): domain Eukaryota; kingdom Metazoa; phylum Arthropoda; class Insecta; order Lepidoptera; family Tineidae; genus Nemapogon; species Nemapogon koenigi. The sequence goes on from OZ004637.1 coordinate 3,083,152, forward strand.
CTGGCTAAATGTAGATTTCGTTACCGTTTTCTTATACCACACTGCAAAGGTACAAAGATTTTATCTTTTACAAAATAAAAAATAATTGGTTGATCCAAGTAATTTATTTCTTTATTTGAAAAGTCGAATATTTTCAAAACGACATTTTCAAAGCCAGTGATTGTTCAATGATGAAATAATATCAAACAAATCATAATAAAATCTGCGTTGAAAAAGATAATTAATATTAAATTAGGGACTAAGGACTCAATTACTTCAAAACTGAAACGCAATAAAAGGTACGCTCAGAACAGATAATAAGACAAATAACATAAATTTTTCTCACAAAGAATACCTATCCAGTATGAAGAGAAAATAGAGACATATTCATTATATATTTAGTTCCGCATATAAAAGCTCTAATTTAAAGGACTTAAACACCAAACAAAAAAATGTAAGCCACAACATAAAATAAAAAGTACCTACTGCTTCATCAGACTTAAAAAGAAGAAGCAGGAAGTTCTCAATTCGACGCGTATTTTTTAAATGTAAAATCGTTGTTATTTTGAAGTGCATTAGAAAAAATTATGTTGGGATTATTATATTGGGATTAAATTACTTATACAAAATTTTAAGTAATTTTGTATTACTATTACCAGAATGTAGCTTATATGATGAAAATAAAATTAATAATTATTTTCAGTTTATGTAGGATGTATTATAATTTATCAACCGACTTATAATGCGATTATAGGCATTTAGTTAAAAAATTAAAGAAAGACCGATTGGCTGATGCCTTTTTTTCTGTCTTCACGAGTTGCCTTGCAGCTCCCGAAACCGTGTTATCGTTCCCAGATGGTATTTGTAAGGTATATTTAGATGGAAAAGCCTCTAAGTGTATATTGTTTATAACACAATGTTTATATTGGCGACAAATGATCACATACTCAGTAGGTATTATTAAATTTGACTACTAGTCAATTATCTGTTCTGAGCCATTAGGAATATTTTACAGGTCTGTTTACAAACGTGCCACGTAATTAATGTTCAATTGACAGTTACATTTTGATATTTTGTTTGGGAATTTAATCTATTCATTTGATATTAGTATGGAGTAGTAAACAAGATTATTCAGATAGGTACTTATATTTTATACTTGCGACCCGGCCCTGCTTTGCGCGGTTAATATATACTTTTATTTCATTTTGTAGGTGAAAATTTAGAGCACAATTACTTTACATAAAACAGTGTAATATGCATAAAATATTAAGGTGTTTGATTGAGATTCATATTAAACTTGCTATAAGTACAAAATAGATCCTGTGAAGTAACACACGGTCAAGGAATCGGGATGGAATATTGCTTATACTAAAAATACGAATATAGCAATTTTACACAATTTCATCACCAAAAAAATTGGAAATGATTTATGAATAAATTCTGAATTGTTGTCATCAATATAATAAACTACTTAACTATCATCCCTGAACTCTCCATAGAGAAGTAATCAACAAAGAAATCGTTAAGTGCCTGTGTCTAGCAATAAACACCGTCTAACGACTGAGCATTTTCTTTATGGCTGTGGATTAACATTTATTATGTTTACACAGCCTCCTTTGTAGGAACTACAATACAAAAACTGAATTGTTGGTCAAGTTGTAAAAACGATCCTTCACTTTGATATATGTAGACCATAAATATATATAAGATGGGCTGCAAGAAAATTTTAAAGGCAAAACAATTATAATACGATTTGTATATCATATTAGCGCTCATTTGTCTCAACTTATTTTGCGCGCACTATACTTTAAGAGTCGATAAGTTGTTATAGACAAAAAGGTCATTTCGCAAGACGGTCAAAGAGTGCGCGGATTGTCTTAAAAATCGTATAAATTAGATACAATATAGTTGATAATATTTTACCGATTTTAGGATTTCATCGTAAGTCTCCATAAAATCATTGATGTGCGAGTCGGTCTCCTTATTTGATTAATTAATTAAATGAAACAAATAGGTACGTATTTTCAAAATACTATAAACAAGACTCTCCTTTCAATCTATGTTTTCCAACTTATAGTCCAAATATAGAAATCTCAAAAGATAGACTTAACGTTATTTTGCTTCGTAGATGTCACTTGCGATTTCGTTTTATAGACACCACATGAAAGATTAAACCTTAATTCTTCCGTAAACTTCGGTCGTATATCATTCTGAAACGATGGCTACTTGTACTTTGAAAAAACATCTTAGGTTTCGTGAAAAGAAAAAAATCTTATAAAAGGCAAAGATTCAGAAAATAGAATATACCTACATTGAAAATACGTATTGCACGTTCCTGGTTTCAGACAAAACTTGTTTACATCGGCTTGCGACGTAGTATTTTATTACGCCTTATTAACTCGGTGACAAAAGCCCTGAGATTTCTAGGTTACGCATAGAAATTGACAATTTATGGTAAATCAAACTAATATAACTTAATCTTACCTAAAATTAAATATAAATAAAATCTAAACAAACAAAATAAGCTGTTTCTATGCCATAGCAACGACACCCCAAAGAAATAAAGTTCTTTACTTAAAAGAATAAATACCTACACAAAAGTCGGTGGCCGAGTGGTAGTAGTACTAGGATCCCGGCCATGTACCAATGGGTTTTTTTAAATAAAAACTTAGTACATAATCCAACAAACCACTTAGAGGCTTTTCCATATAAATATACCTCAACAGAACTAGCCACTCGTTAGGTATAGCCTCACAATTACGATAGGCTAAACGAGGGAGGGAGACTTGGTCTTCCGCTGGGTACCCTGGAACCGTAACACGGTTTCGAGAGCTGTAAGGCAATTCGTGAAGAAGAAAAAAAAAATGTTGGTCCGACCTGGGAACTGACCATGAAACCGTCAGCTTTGCCGTATTTAGATCAAATTAAATAGTCATATTTTCAACTATTGGGAATAAAATTAAATTTGCTACGAGTTATCGTAGCGGTCGTAGCACATATACATCGGTCAAACACTGTACACTGTAGAGAGTGAGAAAGAGTTTGCAGGGGATACGGATTACATGAGGGGTGTGATAATACTGTCTTACTGGATAATTGAATTGACTAACTTAGAGTATTGGCCAAAATGTTCATAAATTCACTGGACTATCTGTCAAGTTTGCCAGAAGAAAAACAATGAAATTTACATCACAATTTCGTGAAACGCACTAGTATATCGAAATCATCTATTACTCTTGGAAGCTTACTCTTGAATTAGATTTCAAATTAAAATTTTAAAATTCTGATTTTAATTTCATTCCGACGAAGACAATAATGGTCACAATTTTATTTTTAACCGACTTCCAAAAAAATAAGGAGAAGGTTTTCAATTCAGACCGTATTTTTTTATGTATGTATGAACATCGATTACTCCGCCAGTTGTAAGCCGATTTTGATGATATCTTTTTTAATCGACAGATAATTCTTCCGAAATTTTGAAAAAACAGATTGTGTAACTTTTTCTTAATATCTTGATGAAATATGCACTGATTTTAATGACTATTTTTTTAATGACAGATCATTATATAAATCTACTAGCGGACCCGGCAGACGTGTCCTGCCCGAAAATACTAAAATCGCGATTAAAAAATGGGGGGTGGGGTTAAGAGGGTGAAAAATAGTTTACGACCTATTCTCAGACCTAGGTACCGAATATACACAAAAAATCATACAAATCGGTCAAGCCGTTTCGGAGGAGTATGGCAACTAATTTGTGACACGGAAATTTTATATATTAGACTAGCGGACCCGGCAGACGTTGTCCTGCCCAAACGTCCTGCACCCTACCCCTACCCTACCCCTACCGCTACTCCTACCCCTACTCCTACCCTACCCCTACCCTTATCACTTAGGGGTATGAAAAATAGATTACGACCGATCGTGGGCCTTACCGAATATACACAAAAAAAATCATAAAAATCAAGCCGTTTCGGAGGAGTACCTATGGCAACTAACTTGTGACACGGGAATTTTATATATTAGAAGAAGATTTATAAACGCTCTCACTATAATATCCGTCGATTGATCGCCGTGGCTATGTACTTTTAATTGGGTTACAAAAATCAAAGAAAGTGTCCAAAAATGTCCAGAAAAAATTACAAATGCAGTGGATTTTGTTGGGATTAGACTTTAGAATTCTTGCGGAGCTGGGGTTTTTTAAATATCGATATATAATTTTATCTTTGTACTAGCTTTCTCGTCCATGGATCCCATATTACCTTTCATCCCTCATTATGGTCTTGAGTTCTAACAAAAATCCCAAAGAAAAAAGAACTTTCAGTTTTTCCCGAATTTTCTAATTTTCCAATTTTTAAATTTTTCAAGACTATTACCGACATTTAAAAAAACAGCAATATCGGTCCAGCCGTTCTCAAGTGATGTGCTTATCAACGAACAGCATTTAATTTTATTTATATAGACTCTAGTGACGCTAGTGAAATCATAATTATTATTTTTTAAATGCAATTTTTTTTGTGTATGTATATACAAAAACACTGCTTTGACTCGCCGCGCGTATATATTTTTTTTTGCTGAAAGCTAAGCTACATGGACGCAGTTGAAACGTATTGTGCGGAGTTATTCTATTGTTCGTCTGTTCTTTGATTAGACTGTCGACTCGATCACAACTGAAAGAGAAAAGTAGAAAAAAATCTTTGTAGGAATTTAAAATATTTTTGCTTGGAATTTTAGTTGACTTTATAGGATTATATTTCGTTTTTAGTTTCCAGATTTCATCATATCTTTTTACTTTGGAAACCGAAACTCAAAAGTCTACGTAAAGTACATTGATAGATTACCACTAGCTGTAATAGAAGCCGCGAGATCCCTACATATTCCCTCTCTACATAAAAGCTAAAGCATTAAACCAGCTTTTAAATGAGAAATCGGTCCATCCATGCAAACACACACATGCAAACAAACTCCGACAAAGATTTCACACTTATAACACCCCTCTTTTTTGCTTAGAGGGTTAAAAATTAGAATGTATTATTTTCTATTTTACTGTATTTTTCATCTAGGTTTATTTACGTGATTGAGTAACAAACACCCAAAAGCAAGATTTAATATTATTACTTATCAATAACAACAAATCGACCTTACAAACGAGAAACTTCCGCTTGATGCTTCGCTTCTTATTACCATTATTTATTCTTCTCTCACCGTTACAGGAGAACGGATACAAGAGCGGACCCGGGGTTTCATTTTGGGGGGATGGGGGGCTTGGGTCTTGTCTCAAAACTTTTAAAAGAGTTTAGAGTTAGAGGCACAGGCAACAAATAAACCAAGACTCAACTACAAAAAACAAACAATTTTATGATATTATTGCTCTCTATATTTAGATTTGCAAAGGGGTGACTAAGTTGCAAATCTACTTTGCACGACTGTCCCCGAGGTAACATATCGACACAAACATGAATCATCTACTCATGTGGAAATAGAGCGCCTCAGGAAAATAGCAAAGTTTGGATTACAATATTTAATAGGTTTACGATTTTATTATAAGTATACTAGATCACCCTTGCGAATATTTCGCACCGTTAGTTCAAATCAACAAGTGGAGTATTTTACAAAAAAAAATGTGTAATCTTAAATGAAACATTTCATTTTGATTTGTGCGATTGTTTTTAGTCTTTAGAGGGGAAAATAATCTTCAAAATGGCTTATCAAACATTAATTTTGATGAAGTATTAAATAATATGGCGTACTGACATAAAAACACCCTTGAGAAATATAGAGTTATTTCAAATAAAAATATTTCAACTTGGAAACTAAAAGTCAGATTGTAAACACAAATCATTAAATTTTGACAATATAAGAGGTTATTATTCTGAGGCTTCTACAATGTATATTTTCGAATATTAATTTTTAAACCAGTGGTCAGTGATTTTACCTTCTTCGTCTTCTTCCTTTATTATGTCTCCACCAATGTTCAGCGGTGATTTGCCAATGTCAAGTATTATAGCCTGTATAGAGTTTATAGCCGATTAATCGGTATTTAAGATAATCCCGCCGACTGTGATATGTCTTATTCGTCGTCGACTAATCACAACCATCACAGCACGGACAGAATTAAACTGGATTCCCCATTACATCTCGGCGGGCGCGTGCGTTGTTCACCAAGGCGTGACATGGAATCCGATTTTACCTTCTCAATAAAACCACGCCATAAACAAGAAAAGTGACGTTTATGAGGTTATTAATACAACAATAGTATTTTTCTACTTTCGGAGGGATATTGAACTTGTTTACTATTCCATACTGAACCCTCAGACCGAGAAAAAGAAACAGATGGATCACGAAGGTCCACAGAAGCACATTCTAGCATCCAAACCAGGCCTCAGCACTCGTTGTCGTTAGTATAGCTGGGACATTGTTGAATATGTGCGTGCTCATGTATTTACCTATTGGTAGAAGCATGGTTTTTACTGTTGGTATTCACAGATAGAAATCGCCCATCGTAATTTTTTTTTTTATTTACAAAAATCCACAGCACTCCACAATATAAACATTTTGAAAAATAAGCAAAACATATTGCCACAAATGGATTTCTACACTGTTGACGTTACAGTAGGTACGGAGACATTATAAATTAGGTCACGCAACAAAATAAAAAATGAAATAACAAAAGCAATATAAATAATAATTAAAATCAAAAGTCAAAAAGTACAACTAAAAATGTCAAATGTCAAAAATTTCAAAATATATCAAAAAATCAATCACAAACTACAATTCGGTATGTAAAGTAAAAGTTAAGGAATGCTGAATCCAAAACCGTTTCGAGATATTGGTTTAATAATCCGTATTTTTCAATTTATAGTTCTTAAAATCGTGAGATTGTCTTTATTTTTTCAAAAACAAATAATTAACTTAACCTACAATTCACCTATGAATGACGTCATTATATCGGCTAAATAAAAAATAATTACTTGTCAACTTGTCAACCAATGTTACCCTGTTACTAGATATACAACTATTTCAGTAGTTTTTATAACTAATCTAGTTTATTATTTAGGAAGAATGTTTAAGCATTTTTTATGGTAGGATATTCTTTGACCTTTGTATATAATTTGTTTCCCAACAACTATGCAGACTACGGTATAAAAGCCGTAAAGATGTGTTTCTTTGTTGTTGTTTTAATATGTTTTCTGTAGAAGTGGTAGGTTTTGGTAGATTTTTTTTTTTTTGGTAGACGGCAACACTATTGTTTGTTAAATGTCAAAGTCAAAGAACACATATGTTATTTTTTCTGTACCAACATATCAAAGGTATTGAAGTATTCAGTCGACAAAATGACGTCATCAGTGCTAAAACTTTGATAATTTATTATAAAAAACTACTGTATAGAAATCAAAAATATTGAAATTAGTTTCTTAAAATAGCTTAATATTTAAAATAAAAATATAAAAATCGTACCTTAGCTTTTACTTTACATACCGAATTATAAAATGTTCAAAATGTCAAATAAAAATAAAAACAAAAGTTCAGACTGTCAGCGTTTGTGTAGTGTGTGGTGAGTAAGTGGGGGTGTGTATGGTGCATGTATGTATGTTTGTATCTATGTATATGTGTGTATGTGCGTTAGCCATCCAAACATGAATGTAATCCGTCTATATTGTTTGTTTGTCAGAGATTGTACCTAGATTGTAGGAAAACACGAGTGGATATATTACGACGCAGGACATCACGAGGAACTAAATAGAAAATTAGATGAAGTTTGTACACAAGAGATTTCCGGGACATATATTATTTGGTACGTAATAAGTTGGAAACCGTTCCTAGTTTCTGAGTTCCATTTAATTTGTTTGTTAATAATGTTGACTTGCGGAAATTTGTTACTTAATTAACATAAAGGATTCTGATTTATAAAGCGTAGGGATAGACGTGCTTGCCACCTGGTCTGTTTAATGTGCACATTGATACCAGTATATTCGAGCACTCGACAAGGTCGATTTTTTTAAATTTAGTCGATGATTTTGAGCCTACAACATCCTGACGTGGTATTCTGTGACACGGTTTTTTGACTTTTTGAATTTGACAATTGTGACTGGCTGGTGTGCCATAGTACCAAGAAGATTATACTTGGGGTTTGGTACCCTCCTTATTATTATTTATACCCTTGATATTCTTCGTCCTCAGCCTATATCCGTTCATTGCTGGACGTAGGCCTTCTCAGCATTGCGCCTTTTCTCCATATCCTCCGCAGTTCTCCTCCACGCTCTACCCTCTTTTTTTACTATGTCGTCACTCCATCTCGCTGGTGGTCTGCCGACACTTCTGTAGCCCATTCTATGTCTCCACTCAGTAACCCTTGACGTCCAGATGGAAGATCCCATCGTGTCTTCGAGCTAAGTCCCGCCCATCTCCACGTCAGTATCGCAACTCTAATTCAAATGTCGACCACTTTTGTCATTGGACATTGGGTACTCGATCACTGAGACTTAGGGAGATCTAGACATAATACAAACATGTAATACTGGCTTAAATTAATCCATTCCTTTTCCATAATATTTATTTTTATTCAGTATTTGTTAAACAAAAAGTTTATCTTACATTTCCCTACGTAACAAAACTCATGACCATTGGTAAGATTACCAACAACTTTACAAGTTCCAGTAAAGTAAATATTTCAGGATATTTTTGTGGTTTATTTATTGCAACCCCGAAACCTCGAATCATAATAACACTTTATCGCCTTATAAATATGAAAAAGGCCAACATGTCAAATTGAGTTTTTTACTGCTGTAGCCCCAAGAATATCTAGGTATATCTAGGTATCGTAGATTATGGATTTTAAAGGAAAAAATCAGAGATCTGGTATTACCTAGGCAGAGAATCCGGGTTCGATTCCGGATCCCGGCCATGTACGAATGGGTTTTTTTAATTAAAAACTTATGTAATAATCCGACAAACCACACTTGGACGCTTTTCCATCTAAATATACCTCAACAGAACTAGCCACTCGTTAGGTATAGCCTCACAAATACCATCGGCTAAACGAGGGAGACTTGGTCTTCCGCTGGGTACCCTGGAACCGTAACCCCGTGAAGTGAGAAAAAAAATTCAGATAACTACTCTGCTCAGAGATAAAATAAACCAGGGTTCAAATCTAACTGGCGGAAAAAATTCTAAGCACCAGTTTTCTTTATGAGAAGTATATTAAAGCATAATCGACTTCTAGTGCTTCAGTGGGCACGTAAAGTCCGCACTCCTTCTAACAATAACAAAAACATTTACTTACGTCTGTTAAAGAAGCATTAAGTGCAGCAACAGGCTTTGCACCTGATCTATCTATCTATCATCACGCCAGGGTAGGCAGAGAAAATCAAATGCCATTTGTTACGATCCTGACATACCTCTTTCGCTTCTTTTATATTCATCATACCTTTCATTCATACTCGGCGATTGTGTGTACTTTTAATATTTCTATCGATCAATATATTTTTTATATTTTCAATAAAAGTACACCTAGGTCGGCTTTTCCATCTAAATATACCTCAACAGAACTAGTCACTCGTTAGGTATAGCCTCACAAATACCATCGGCTAAGCGAGGGAGACTTGGTCATCCGCTGAGTATACTCTGGAACTGTAACACGGTTTCGGGAGCTGTAAGGCAACCCCTCAAGAAAGAAAAAAATATCTAGGTTTACTCATTCTAACTTTTTATGTTTGTTTTTGTTTTTGTAATTATTTTTTTCTTTAACTGTGTACCGAACGCGCGCGTTACTTTTGATACGTCCGGTACATTTGGGTCAGGGTTAAAACAACCCTGCCGAGGGTGTACCTACGAGGTAGATACACCTGCTTGGCTACAATCAGAGACACGCCGATTCACCCAAATCAACCAGTAGTACAAAGTTCTACTTACTTGAGCGTTCTTGGCTTCTGTGCAGACTACCGGCGCCGGGTCTCTTTGCTCGTATCCCTGATTGTGGTTTATACTGTGTGGCCGATCTTTCGCCTCCTTTGGTGATCCACACAATACACTATCTAATACACTTTCTAATTTTAAGGTATTTTCTTCTTCTTCTTCTTTTTTTCAATATGGCGGTTCCACCAATATTAATCGGTGATTTCGCCAATGTCAAGTAGTATAGCCGTTTACGGTGATTATAGCCAATAAATCGGTATGTATGATAATCCCGCCGACCGCGATATGTCTTATTAATCACTGATTAATCACAACCATCGCAGCGCGGGCGGGATTAAACTGGATTCCCCAACACGTCTCCGCGGGAGCGTGTGCTATCCACCAAGGCGTGTCGTGGAATCCTAAGGTATTTTTTACGATTTCTTGCGTGAGCAAGCCTACGTTGTTGACAAGGAGTCATTCGATCTTTCGCTCGTTCAGTGAACCTTGACCGCGACCGATTTGAATGAATGAACATGTCTCAAATGGCGGGAAGTTTCAACCGAGTCGAACGCATCAAAATGAAAACTATACAAACTGTCTTAACTTCTATGTCTGTTTTAACTTTTAACTTCTCTTAGTCATAGTTGTCAATTTTATATAAGTATAATTTAACGTTTATTAAGTGGATACCTACTTCAATATATTTCCCTACTTTGTTCCTGTTTATTTCGATTGATAAAGGTACAGATATGAAGCTGACAAAACTAATATTTAAAAATCCGTGATACCGGAGGAATACGAGGACGTCTATTACGCACAAGAAATCATATCTTACAAAACAAAGGCCAAGTACGCAGTGCTAAAAATAAATTGTATGGAACGCTGTTTATTCTTTTTTGTTTGTTACAGTAATTTTATTTTGTTTATTTGTATGTCCCCTACATAACCCTGCCACTACAGAACCGATTTAAAAAATTATTTCACTAATAGAAAGCTACAGTATCAATGAGTAATATATATTGGTTTTATTTATATACGAAGCCGGGAGCGGAAAGCTAGTCTATTTATATAGATGTATTCTGTATTCATTCATATTAAACTATTTTAGTTACTAAATTGTTTTGGTTTTGACCTGCTATGACCCAATGTAAGAGCCTGTTGTGTATAATAAACAAAGACAATGTATTTTCATACAAAACAACTATGAGTCTGAACTGTTTGAACCTATTAATTTCAGTTACTTTTTTCTAGTCACCGTTAGAATCACAGACGTCTGGTAATAACTAGGCAGACCACAGGTTCGATCCCGGATCCCGGTCATGTACCAATGGGTTTTTTAATTAAAAACTTATGTACATAATCTGACATACCACACTTAGAGGATTTTCCATCTAAATATACCTCAATAGAACTAACCACTCGTCAGGTATAGCCTCACAAATACCATCGGCTAAATGAGGGAGATTTGGTTTTCCGCTGGGTACCCTGGAACCGTAACACGGTTTCGGGAGCTGTAAGGCAACCCGTGTAGAAAGAAAAAAACTTTTATACTCTGTTATAAATGTAGAATTTGTTTGTATGTAGGGAGCATCGATGTGTAGGGAGTAATCTCTGGAATTCAAAACTTTACTATCCCCGAGTAAGCTATAGTTTACTTTAAAAAATAACGTTTCGGTAACAACCAGAGAATATTCACCGAATTGACGACCGATCTTTTATAAGTTTTACCGGCCGAAGTCGGGGCGAAAAGCACTACATAAAGGCGTGATTTTGCGTTTTTTTTTATTTTAATTTTTTTTTTTCTTCACTGGTCGCCTTACAGCTCCCGAAACCGTGGTACGGTCCCAGGGTACCCAGCGGAAGACCAAGTAGATACTTGGTATTAGCCTTATTTACTTTGATTTTAATAAAGTAAAGTTGAAGAAACCAGAAAACGTAATAAAATGAAAGAAGAGAGATAATGACAAAATAACTTTTTTAGACCTAACTGCGACTATTTTCAAACCGGAAATGGGAAAACGATACACTGTAATTTATCTAAAGGGAAACTGAATATTTGTAACGTCAACAAAAAAATTAAGGTAGATAATTTTTTTCGTGTGATATATTCAATTCAAATCTCTTCTCTTTCTTTCCTATGACGGCATTTTTAAATGTTGCTATCCTAGTCTAAGTTCTTCAATCACAACTGAACCCAACAATCGACAAAATTCACTTGACATTGGCGAAAAAGGCATAAAAAGTTGGCCGTCATGGGACTCCCGACAGATGTGAAACATCGAAAGTGACGCGTCAAGTATACTATAGTTGAAAAGAGAGGCACACGCAGTACACACACTCACACATCGCATCAGATTTAATATAGTTCCATGAATATATTCATGGTTAGGGAATTTTATAGTTCTCGAGCCGCGTATTTACATCGACGTTTAAGGTTGATTGAATTGGCCGGAGTCTCATGTACCGCTTAGACCCATTTTCTACCATTTCCTTCTATATTCACCAGAGATTTTATAAGGATTTCAAGCAAATTAAATTTACATAGATACGGTCTTCATTTGTGGATAACTTTTAGAAAGTCTCGGAAGGCTGACGTTTAATACAGATTGCGATTTAGTCTCTAGTACAGTGGATAAATCGTTGGATTTAAAACTGGAATGAAACCCATAGCCTAACTACTTTTAATATCATATGGATTTAGAATCTCAGCTTTCAGTACTTCAATAAAATTATACCAGCCTGGTCCCTCCACCTCCCCGCTATACCTCCTCAGTGCCGTTTTCTCAATCACAGTTGACCCCATAGATTTAGCATAGTCGCTCGGGCGCTCTACTAGATTGGCAATACCAAAGAAAAATCCCACAGATACTGCACGCGTATGTTAAAGCGAGACAGATAGACGATACCGTTTTTTAATACTGTAACAGCCTAGCGTCAGAAATAATTTAGCTTATTTTTGTAAAATATCCTGTTTTAAAGTATAATTTAGTGTTTAATAGACGTGATTAATCATGGTTAATGCAGTGCTTTGATGTAAATCATCTAAGATGAAAAATCCACAGAATCCTCATTTGTCACGCGCACTGATATAATAATTTTTTGGTCTCGTCCTAATCACGACAATAGCATACTAGTAGAGCGCCAGCATACTACATCTTTGGTTGAACCACCGCCCAAAGTTGCTAGCTCAGAAATAACACACGTAACAAAATATTTAAGATTTTTTTTTTCATTTCATCACAATTTTTCAATGGGAATTCGAGCAAATGACAAATACCAAACTAATAAGAAAAGGCCGTACAAACAAACAAACAAACAGGAAACACCAGAGTCTAATTTGTTAATCAACTAGACTTGTAACGCCTATTAACTTTGAAAAACACATTTAGTAGACCTGCTACACATTTGGAGAAGTTCCTAGAGACATAAATCGAAGGCGCTACTTTATTGAGAATGTAAATCTCTATTAAAGCACCAAATAACTGCGAAACACTCACCAATCCTGATTTACGGACCCTCAAACGTTCGTTGTTTCGTCCCGTCTTTCTACAAATTGCCTAAGACATAATTCAAACCAGCTAATTTTATTGAATACATTATTATCTAAGGAACGATTTGATCTTGTACAAATCATTTATGACAAGATACTTACGAAATATGTACAAATATAAGAATGTGACTGAGTAAGTTGATGATGATGATGATGATGATGATGAAAGTCTTCCTTAGTTAGCCGATGATTTTTTTAGACTATACCTAACGATTGGCCAGCTCTGTTGAGGTATGTAGGTGAAAAAGCCTCTTTGTATGGTTTGAAGGATAATGTACATAGATTTTTAAATTATATAAATTAAGATTATAAAAATGTCTTCATATAAATTTTATTATCTCAAGACAGGTAGACAGAAGATATGAAATACAATTTGCTGCAATTCTGACACAGTAACCTAGCTAGGTATTATTCCTTATTATTTTTTTCATCACAATACCTACCTATACACAGCAGTGCAAGTGCTTCAATCATAATCATTGCCATCCTTTCAAAGTGTTCAAACCAGAGTTTTTGCATATTTTATATAGGAAACGGACACTTCCTTGTATCCACTAAATGTATCCTTACAATTTGTGTTCCTACATCATTGTGTCCGTGATATTATAATAGGTATTGGTACGGTGATAGATTCGGTGTATAGTTCAAAATTTTATAATAAGCCGATTTTTTGTCATAATTTTAACCTACAACCTTTCATTGAAGTAGCCTACTTAGCTATTGAGTTTTTTAATCTTTAAAGTAGAAACCCCTGTCAAAGAATACTAATTATGACTGCCCTTCACTTCCAACCCTCTCTCCTAGATCAAATAACATAACAGCGAAGGCTCAATCAAATTTGGATTTTTGGTAGGAACGAAAGGGATTATTTATTTCGCCCCTAAAATTTCATGGCTTTTTTTATTTTATTATAGAACTAATACCTGGCCACTTAATACCTCAAAAAAGAAAACTTCGCCCACTTGGTAATTTATAAAAAAGTAACTATCTCCGATTAAAAAATTAAAATTAAAATCATTCGAAATTGACTAGCACTTTTGATATGAATGATGTAAAATAAGTAGAAGTAGATAATATCTATATTTAATCTCTTAGGAGTTTATTACATATTCGAATGAAATGGACAAATTAAATTCTAAAAGTGACATACTAATGAAAGCTGTGTTTGAAAGCCTCGGGTCTGAGTATCTATAGTTATTTACCCAAATGTGAGTGGTCATGCGAAAAGGGACCTGAAAATAATTTATTTCGATAAAACAAATGTTTTAATTTTCAAAAAATAACTTTCAACTTCACTCTATAATGTTCTAGTTAAAAACATTCCAAAGACACAAAATCACCAAAAAATCAAAAACCATTTCCAATCCCTTGCCTCTTTTCGTACGACACAAATAAATGTGATATAAGCATGATAACTACAATAAGAATATGAATTGTCTATACGAAATTTTAAAAATATCATGTCCGTTATATTATACCTACAAAATAAGTAGATGATATAGTTGCGTTTATAAACTTTCCCCTACTCCAGACTGAGTACAAACCTAATAATTAGTTTAAAACATATATTTTACATACATAATGTATGTAGGATAAAGTAGGCTTATTTCCCTTATCTTAAATCTCGCCTGCCCTGTTAGTTGCTAACTCTGCGTGGAGACAAAATTTATTGCCAAATCGAAACGTTTATTTTGGAGCTTTGACACCGACATGTGGTACGTTTTAATTAATGCTACTAAAATATCTACAATTGCACAACTATTTCAAATTGGATTTTGGATCCAATAATATATCTAAATGGAAAACCCTAATAGATCAAAGCCTACTTTTTTTATTTGGCTAAGTACTTCCCTTTTAGAATAACATTTGATAAGAAAATAAATCAAAGGACACTCAAGCAAGTTCATTAACAATCTTGAAAAACAAAACAAAGGCCATAAACGGAGTTCTACTTTGTTGACGTAGTAAATTAATTTTATTAATCCAAAACACAATTATAAAAACCAAATTTAAAATAACACATTTGTAGGTAGAATAACACGTCATGCACGTTGTGATTTTAAAAACAAATTATAGTCCGTCCAATAAATAAAATAAAATAAAATAAGGGAATAGATAGACGTTATAAATCTAAATACAAACAAAAAGAATTGAAGTTTCTGTGATTGCAAAATTAATATTTTAATACAACCTACTAGCTGATTGCCCGCTACTTCGTAGGCGTTGTATTAGGAATACAATTGACCCCCTTGGGTAGGTAGCGTGATGGTAAGAGCTCTCTTGGTCGCGCAACTAACTAAAAAACGCACGTGTTCGAAGATTTGGTATTTCTTTCACCCAATATCCGAGCGAAAGAAATAAATAGAGAAATGTAAGAAGACAGTCAATTGATTAGTAGTTACGTCTTTTGCCCGCCAGGTGGCAAAAAGAGAGGTGCGTTGGCCAGCAAATGAAATGGTCGCTTTGTTTTAACTGTGTAATATTTTAATTCTGTTTAATTGTTTAATTGTGTCCAAAGTGGAAATTAAAGACAGTAATTAGTAAAGACGTTAATTTTATTCAATCCATCATCGTCTCTTTACAAGTGGCAGCCCAACTAGTGGCCAATAAAAGTTTCGAACCAAAATAACGAATTTTTACGAACTCTTAAATTTTGTTTCTAAAATATATTCAGTTTTCAACAAGCATCTTGCTGGTTTTATGTGTGACTGTCTCAATCTTCGAGGTGTTAAGTGAAAGTGAAAATGCCAAGAAGAAAAAGTGCGCAAAGTAGCCACGAGGCGGACTTCGAGGTGGAGTCGCGCATGTCAGCGATGTTCGCGTCCTTTGCTAGGGCTCAAGCTGAGTCTAACAGAGAGTTAATATCAGCTATCCTAGCTTCCAAGGATTCCAACAGTGACAGCGGCGCTCCAAGCCTGTCTCCGACATCACACATCGCACCGCCCTCCGCGCTTATGGGAAACTTCGCTAACTGTACAGCGCGTTTCAGCGGGAGAGCTCATCAAGATCCACGTGTCGTGGATGCTTTTATTGATACAATCATAGTATACAAAGAGTGTACAAATATAAGTGACGAGCATGCGCTCCGCGGCCTGCCAATATTACTAGAGGCAGATGCTGCTGTTTGGTACAAGGGAGTAAAGGGCTCCATTTCTTCGTGGACAGAGGCAATACAACGTTTGCGATCCATGTATGGTGCGCCGAAACCTCCCTACAAAATATTTCGTGGCGTGTTTAGTGCAGATCAAGGACACGAGCGCGCCGATATTTATATCAGCCGTCAACGCGCGGAACTCGCGAGTCTACCGTATGTTCTTGATGAACGAATTATATTAGACCTTCTTTACGGCTTGCTAAACATCAATATTCGAAAGCGAATACCTCGAGACCTGGTTAATAGTGTCGACGAGCTCATCGAGCGCGCCAGACAGGTGGAGGACGAGTTCGACGAAGCAGCGTCGGTGCCTGTTCAGGGACAACGGGAGCTTCGTGCCGGCCGGCATGAGCCGCGCTCTACAGCGGCGCCTGCGCCGAGCACCTCACTCCGGTCACCTGTGTTTCACGGGTCAACGACTGCTCGTAACTCGGTCGAGACTCCGCTTCGGTCTTCGACGTGTGAAGTTCCTCGGGCGACACAGTGTAACCAAGTAATTCAACCTCTTCAAGGTAACAAAAGTTATTGTTTTTATTGTCGTAAAAGTGGTCACGCTCGCTCTGAGTGTCCGCGACTTAAAATTAAAAGTGATAGTGTAATAAGGTGTTATGGTTGTGGTGCTAAGGGCATCATTCGTTCTAAGTGTGCTAATTGTAATGCTGGGGACAGTAAGCCTAAAGACACTAGTAATACATTTTATTCTTGTAATTTTCATTCTTTGGACAAGTCTTTGAGCGATGATACCTACCCATTTACAGATCTTAGTCATGAACCTAATGTTATAAATCGTAGTAACGATCGTAGTTGTACATGTTGTAACAATATGTCTGTAAATCGTAGCAATCGTAGCCCAAAGAAGAGTCCGTTTTCGTTTAATACAAATTTGTCAAAGATTAAGCAAGGTCATCTGTCAAAGATCACCGAGTTGTGTACTAACACTTTTGTACCTAAGGGGAGCTTGCCTCTCAGAGGCAAGTCGCCTATTCAAAATTGTAACAAGCTACCATTAATGAAGGTTGCCTTTGCGTCTGACTCCAACAGTAACGGCACCAGTAACCGACCTATTCTCAATGTCGAGATTAATGGGGTTCGTGGTACCGGTTTAGTGGACACAGCGGCCAAACGATGTATAGCTGGTTATAGTTTGTATACGTTGCTACGCGATCAAGGTCACCCGTTTCGTAAAAGTAATTTTCGTGTAAAATTTGCAGACGGGATTGTGCGCGATATGAATGTCAAACTTGTTGACGTCGACGTTACACTTGAGGGTAAGGTTGTACCAACTACCTTCATTGTTTTACCTAACGCCGTAAATAATGAAACACTTTTTGGTATCGATTTTTTATGTAGTGCTCGTATTGTTCTTAACTTACACGCGAACTCATGGTTTATGACTGATCACCCGCAGGCTGTGTATCCTTTGCAAGGCGAGAAGTCAAGCGTCAAGGTGAGTTGTGCAGCTGCAGACGTGATTCGACCTGATGAGGGGGCGATGCTGTCGTCAATGGAGCGAACTGCATTGTCAACCTTAGTTCACGAGTACGAGGACATCTTTGGTGAAGGGGGAGGAGCGACACCTTTCGCCGAGCATACCATCGATACAGGTAACCATTTTCCTAAGACTACTAAAGACGAGACCCGTCGTGTGGGGGAAGACTATTCACCTGGTGACCTAATCCTTCTACGTAGCCATGTTTTGAGTAATGCCGGTAAGGGTATAACCTCGAAACTCGTCCCAAGAAGAGATGGGCCCTACTGTATAAAAATGAAGGTGAGTCCCACCACTTACTTAATTTCGCATCGTGAAGCTCCTGATGAATCGATCGGTAAGTATCACGTGTCCGATCTTACTCGCTACCATGCACGTGAGTGTGAGGGTGATCAGTCCAAGCCACGACCCGTCAACCCAAAACGGAGACGCGGTCGACCTCTTAAACTATTAGATTATGTTTAAGTTCCTTGTTCTAATTGTTTTTTGTTATTGTTAATTGTTCTTACTGACTTTCTCTTTGTGTTACTTTTGTGTTTGTTTGACCAAACTGGTGGTCCTATATTTGGTCAAAAGGGGGAGTATGTAAGAAGACAGTCAATTGATTAGTAGTTACGTCTTTTGCCCGCCAGGTGGCAAAAAGAGAGGTGCGTTGGCCAGCAAATGAAATGGTCGCTTTGTTTTAACTGTGTAATATTTTAATTCTGTTTAATTGTTTAATTGTGTCCAAAGTGGAAATTAAAGACAGTAATTAGTAAAGACGTTAATTTTATTCAATCCATCATCGTCTCTTTACAGAAAGAAAATTTCCAAACAAAATCGGTACAATAAAATACACAAAACTGACTTCACTAATTCAAGTACCTATTGTATAAAAAATATTAGAAATAGCAAGTTCTAGTTAATGGACTCATAAAGTATGTTAAATTATTTTTATTCGATATGTAATAAAAATATACATTAGTAAATATATTAAGAGAACTCGAGTCGCAAAGTCGGTTAAAAACATAGAGTACTAAGACTATGGAGGGGCCATAGACGGGCTTTCGCCAATTTTTTGCCCTTTGACCTAAGTTACCTTAGATTTAGTTGGTATCGTTTTGTGTCGCGAGACAGAGCTCTAGGAAAATAGTTCATTGTGATGTTTTAAATGGGAAAGGTGATCTAGGACGTCAAACTTGCGGAAACATCGTGTTTCCAATCATTAATTATAATTATTATGTTTGTATCTTAACATAATCATCATATAACGTAAAATCATTTGCGGCAATAAAACGACAGAAAAATACAGTGGTACAGGAAAAAATACAATGAAACCTAGATATTGACATATTGAGTATAGATAATTTCATATACTTTAAGAATCCATCCATTTTGTACAATACTTGAATTGCTGAAGTCCGTTTTTGTATGGGATAAAAGTTATGAGGCGGCTCCTTAAATAACCTTCGCGAACAATAAGATGCAAAATATTTATTCAAATCACTCCAGTAGTTTTTGAGTAGACAATACGAACGAACAAATTCTAATTGTCATGTAGAATGGATTTTATATTAAAAACTTATGTATATAATCCGACAAACCACACTTATTTTTCATCTAAATTTAGGATAAATTATACATAAACGGGGAAAAATCGGTTGGACCGCAACAGATGACCGGAAGGAGGGTGGGGGTCCGGGTCATCCCTATACTGCAAAGATTTTTTCAGATTTTTGGACTCTCAAAAGCGGCAGAGTATATTATAGTTATGTGCGAAGTAGGTCCCGTATGGCTAGTCTAAGTTGTAAGTTCATGACATTACTTAGTACCAACAAAAAGCGTTTCGAAGCTAAACATTTTGTTAATGTTTCCTTTTATTCGTGACCCAATAATATTTGAAATACATAAAGAGAATAAACTTAAACATCAAACAGAATTTTTTATCTACTTTTCCAGGGAGTTCACAGGAAAAAGTAAAATATTTTATTAATAATGTTCATATATAATCAATATAGGTGTTAAGTATTCAGTTTCTTTACGACCCTCCTCAGCCAGAGTTTTTTGTACCATTATGTTTTTCAAATTTTTATTTGCTAAAAATTTTTGAGTAATTTTTTTTGAGACAAAAATTCTTTACTTTTTTTGTTTTGCCATTTTCCAACTTTCCACAACACAGTTTTCAAACTAATTTTCAATGTTCTAGAGATATCTTCGTGGCATATGAATACTTTTAAATAAACTTTTTTAAATTAAACATTCTTATAACATTTCTTAAAGTAAAGATGGAAAATTTCAGCCACTTCTAAAACAGAAATATTGTTTCAAAACCATCCGCTATTTCAAAAACAAAGGAAATATTTCTGCAGGAATAATCAAAGTAAGTCACCCTTTTCTGTTGACATATAAGGGTAGTATGTTTTCCAACAATTCTAATTAAAATTTCTTTTGAGGCAATGTTATTTTCAAGGCACTCAGAATTATATTCTTAATGAACTACGTTTTTGTAACACATTTCCCTACCGACCTAGTATTTCTGGGTTTTAAAATTAAACAGACGAAACATCGAAGGTTTTCCAACGCATTTATTTATTTTTGTTTGTTTTTAAGTGTAGCTTTTGTACATGTCATAATATTTTCTAAGCGATAAAGCTCATTTATGTAACTGCATTCATGAAATGCATGTACTGTCCAATCTGTTTCCATTTAGTTGCAAACTTTTACATTTAAAATATTAGTAGGATATTATGATATGATATGACCACATACATAACCTACCTATAAGTTCCACAAGTTCTCGCTAGGATTATGTATAGTAACAACTTTCTAACAAACTTGTACTGTTCCTAAATGTAAGTATACTTACTTATAATTGAGAATAGAGTATCATAGTGCGATCAACAAGGATTTATTTTTTGGATGGACAATGCCAAAATAGTTCTCCCGATTCTGGCACTTTGTAGTTTTATTATTTAAAGATGCGGATGAGAAAATCCGTGTAAAATATGCATAATAGGTATTATAAGAAAAAAAAGTTATTTAAAAATAAAACTCTACTTCAACAAGTCCACGTGAACCTGCTTTATTTAGTTCTTTTTAAATTTATTTTTAACTTTTTAATATTATTATAGGTACTAAAAATCAAAAGAAAAACAATGAACTTATTCCATCAGGTGACACCAATATTATTAAGGCGACGCATCACAGCGCAACGAACTCAGTTTTACGCGCGATTTATTCTGTAGGTACATATATCTTTAGGAAGATGTAAGCGAGATAGAAAGCTATTAAAATCGACAAGATAACCAAGGACCAAGATTCACGTACCAGAAACATAAGAAAGTACGATTTCTTAACAAAACCTGTCTTGCGATACGGACTTCGGCTGTATGAGTATTGTACAAAAATTATTAAAAAAAGGAAGTTGTAGTTAATGTTTCTTTAAAATATATGAAATGATCAATGAAATAAACGAAATATAATTTGTACATTAATACATATATTATATCATGTTTAATGTGTTTAATATATCAATCTTTAGAAATTTTAATTCCGCACCCAAGAAATATAGTTATCGCGTAATTTACATATAGCTGCAGCATGTAATTAGTATGGGACAAACGTTATGAAGGAAGTTTTGATAGTACTTTTTATAATACTAGTTTTCGGCCCCGGCATAGCCTGGCAAACATCATTGCTATAGCTACCAAATAGATATCTAACATAACACGTTTTCCCTTAATAAAGACCAACCACGTATCATGACCTTTTCGTTTGTACTAGTTCAGCTCTATCGTGTGTCACGCAAACACCCTTTCAAACCAGTCTTATGTAATGTAATGTAAGATCTACATTTTGTTATTCAATATTTTTATACTAACAATTACCCGAGACTTCGTTGGCTTAGGTTAGAAACGGGTAACAACGTACACCTTCAGTTGTCAATCTATCTATAATCACGGCTTTCATCCCAAGAGGGGTAGGCAGAGACAATCGAATGCCATTTGTTACGATCCTGACATACCTCTTTCGCTTCTTTTATATTCATCATACGAAACTCTCTGCTCGACGAATGTGCGTATTTTTAATATTGCCATCGATCAAAACTTTTTTTATATGTTCAGTAAAAGTACACCTAGGTCGTCCTCTGCCAGCATATCCTTTTACTTCAGCCACATAAACCTTTTTATTCAATCTTTCATTCTTCATTCTTTCAACGTGTCCAAACCAGCGTAAACTACTTTTCTTCATTTTAGTCACAACATCATCTTTTACTTTTCTTCCACTCTTTCATTTTTCTCTAATGACATCGTTCCGGATGCGGTCAATAACTTTTAAATATATCACACATTCTACTTTAACAATCTATAAAATTTGTTTTTTTGTTTGTAATGAATATCACTCAAAAACTACTGAACTGATTCTAAAAATTTTTTCACTAATAGAAAATTACGATATCCCTTAGTGACATAGGCTATATTTTATATTGTTCGAATATATCCACGGGCGGAGCCGAGGGCGAAAAGTCTAGTAATAATATTACAAAGAGAAAATATTTGGACCGATTTTAAAAGTTATTTCATTAGTAGAATGTTATATTATCACTGAGTAACATAGGCTATATTTTATATTTTGTATATAACTGTTACCCCAGTTATCAACAGAACAATTTAAGTGACAGTTTTCTAGGTAGTCATTTCTTAAATATAGGTAATAAGATGAAATATAAACGCCGTCTTTACATGCACTCAAAAGTACAAGAGCTATTGGTCACTAGAGGGATGACTCCAATCCATCTATTCAATCCAATCCAATGCCCGCTGTCAATGATGTATTTAATATTAGAAATCAATTTCATTTAACAACAAGAAATCTTATAAGTGAATGTAATCAAATTATCGGAACTTTCAGTTTGGGTTGGGCCGTATAAAATGTCTGACATTTCGTCTACTTACATTTACCTAAGTTATAATTTTTATAGACCTTCAATATCCTAAACTATGTTTAATTTCATATTATTTGAATACTGACTAAAGAGAATATTTAAATTAACTGTAGGCGCCGAAATTGACCACAGACTCGTCCAATTCTTGTAATGAACGGTCCGCCTAGATCATCCGGTGGCCGGAATGGGAAATTTTCGGTGCGATGTGTGGCCTACTTAAAGGCGAAGATATGCAAGGTTAAATAAAGATACTCGTTGTTGTTTAAAAACATTTATTATTTTAATTTATTAAAGTTTATTATCATCAATTATTTCTTCGACACAACAATTCAATTAAATAATTAGAAAATATGCTATCTGTTTTCAAACATTCACATTTACAAATTTTAACAATCTGTTATCTTTATTCTATTAATATCTTTATATACAGTTGCTACTAAGTCTTTCGTAGCATATCAACACTTAACACTCGTATAATTTGATGGATGAGAGTTTAGTTTCAAATAAACTTGTTAACTTTGAGTCGAAATAACTTTGAAAATACATTATGGGATATTATTTTTAAAAAATAATTAAGATACTATGTCTCTAAGTGTACATCCAACCATATTGATTCTTCGTCGCGTAACCAACTATAAACGCACGTGTTCGAAAATTTTGCATCTCTTTCACCCAATATCCGAGCGAAAGAAATAAATAGAGAAAGAAAATTTCTAAACAAAATCGGTACAATGAAATATACAAAACGGACTTCAGCAATTCAAATATTGTCCAAAAAATATTAGAAATAGCAAGTTAATGGATACATAAAGTATGTGAAATTAACATTACATTAATGTATAAGAATATACGTTAGTAAACATAGTCGCAAATCGGTTCAAAATATGCGTGAAATTAACGACTTTCATGAAACCTAGGTGTAGCTGATATTGACATATTTTTTTCATATTGAGTATAGATAATTTCATGTACTTTAAGGATCCATTAACTAGAACTTGCTATTTTTAATAACTTTTGTACAATACTTAAATTGCTGAAGACCGTTTTTGTATGGGACAAAAGTTATGAGCCGTCTCCTTTTCTCTCTGCTATGTCATCCACCTGTGTCAGAGATCAATATGGCCGGGTGTACAAGAGATATTTAGTGGTAGCAAAAATATATTTGCATAAAGCATTTTCTCATTATAAATACAGAATAAAATATTTAACATGAGCACAGTATCTACGCTTTATTTACAGATCACAAATTATATTTGTTTAAAATGCACCGCTGAAAGCACCATTCGAACCATACAAGCTGCGAGCTACACGATTTTACACATACAATATACAATACCATGGAATTAAGGACATATATTGAAAATAAGAGGCATAAGGGCTGCCGACAGAAGTGAAAACTTAAAACTATGTAATAACAGTGTTTTTTTTTTATGTTCAAATTAATTTGTAGTATCTATTTGTATTATAACTATATAACGTATAATACCGCCATCTAGAGATCCGGATCGAAGAATGCTCGACCCAGGCATAAATGTGGAAGCCAGTACCCGAATCCCTGCCCGGACATTATCGGGTCGAGAATACTCGGGCACGGGCAATCCATGGTCTTGTGCCGAAAACATGTCGCGAACACAGGTCACGAATCCATAAGATTTCCCCCTACCAAATATCGCTCAACGCGCCAAAAGAAGTTTTTACTTAAAAAATAATCACTGTATTTTGTGAGAGACAAGGGAAAACAACTAGAATTTCAGAAATATGTTACTTGCTATTCACTTATTATATCTAGGAACCTCTCAGATTATAAAACGCGACTCAAATCAAACCCTTATTTTACGAGTTTTTCAGTGGCATTTCCACATTAAAACGAATATACTTACTTGAGACATTTAGTTCAAAACGTATGAAATAACTACAATGTACTAAGATTTTGATAGAGCTTTTTTATTTATTGAATGACTAGCTTTCCGACCCCGGCTCCGCCCGTGGATATTTTCGATCAAAATAAAATATACCCTATACCTCAGGGATAATGTAGCTTTCTATTAGTGAAAGAATTTTCAGAGTCGGAGTTTCAGAGATTGCCCCTACATCCAAACTTCCAAATTTACCACTGTATAATATTAGCGTTGTTTAAAATTTAATACAGTGCATTTTTCTTAGTGACTGTAATGCTTTCTAGTTTGTCTTGCGTTTATTTTCAATATATCCCCTTAATTGACTCATTCTCAACTCATGATCTTTTATCATAGCAATTTATTTTCTATAATATTCATTTGAATTGTTTCTTATTTTGAGCTACCAACATAAAAGGAATACAAATAAGGTCAAGTTATAATAATTTAATAATCGACTTTATTATAGGTAGGTAATGAGTATTCATTATTACCAAAAAACTAAATGGTCTTTGTTTATTTACAACAAAATAGAAAACAATGGAAAATATCCAGATATTAAGCATTATGAATTATTATTATCAAGGCAATGATATCACATTGCGTGATTTACAAAAAGATTGGGAAAAAACGTAATAAATGCATGGATACACCGAGCTTCGAAATAACTTTTAGCTCCAGAAGCTTTCATATTTATCTTTCAGCAATTTTACATGATATTCTAAAACGATTTTGAGAACAGTAACTTCACATATACTCACGCATTTGTCTCAATGGGGTAAATGATGATCTCAGTTCCCCTACATTCATACATCTCTTCTTTATCTTTTAATTATGTACAAAATATTTTATTCTTAAGTTCTTATACTTAAATGGTGTTGATCACAGATGAGTAATGGATAACAAATACATGAAATGATAACATTTTCAGTTCTTTTCAAAGGTCACTTAATACTAAGAAATCTACAGTAATTAAAAGTTTAATTCTTACGTAAAATAGTCGTTTCGAGATTTTGCTTATTTACAAATTAATTGACTTTTCTACAATTTTTGCGACTATTTAATATTTGGAATGATATTTTTAAATTTCGTTCAAAAATACAACTAAACACATAATTGAAGCATGGGTTCTTTTTTTAATTTACTTTATTTTGTACTTTTAGTTTTATTGTGCTAAAAAAACAAAAATAATTACAAACATTATGAATTATTATTTGTTGTAGTTTATTTATAAAAAAATGTGTTTGTTCATCCCATTAGCTAGTCTAGTTGCATTGCTGATCCAAAAATTTTAACATAAAAATATATTTAAAACGCCTAATAATTTATTACATAGTATATATTCATTTTTTTCTACAAAACTACTATCCAAATATTGATGACTTCCTCTTTCTGTTCAATATTTTGAGTATTGTCATTAAATACTAATTACTATTTCTTTCTTTTTAGCTCCATTGTATTTTTTTTTGTTCTTTGAAAAATAGCACGACTATACGAAATAAAAAGAATTGTCGTTACTAGTAAAATTAGTAGTAAAATTCATTCATTCTGATATTCTGTAGTTATAAAACCGGCCAATAAAAAACCCGTTTATTCGAATTTTATTTACTTAACTAAAGATTGTACGATTTTTACGAAACTTATTGCGCGTATGATATTTTAGGACGCAATTCATCATTATTAGTAAAATATGAGACATTTGATATCCCAGCGGGCGACTAGAAAAAGCATTAGAACTTGCTATTTCAGTAGTCGGATATAGTTACATTATTTCAACATTCACGATTCGTTATTTTTTTCTTATAAACTGACGAGCAATATAAAAAAGCCACTAACTTATCATGAAATATTTCCGAACCCACTCCAGATAGCTTTTTGAAGTAAAAAGCAATATACAAGTGTATTTAATAATATTAAACTTGTATGGTTTAGAAAATATTTAGATTTTTTTAGACACTTTGCAAGTGGCTTTTTTATATTCCTCGTCAGTGTATTTTTGAACATGTATATGAATAAATATATTTTTTTATGGTATGTAGAATTTAGAAGCAGTAATTTTATGCTTATGAGTGTAATGTTCAATTTCCTTTCAACTTTCATTCGGATGTTCAATATATTTACAGACGGAGTAATAAAATAATAGGTATTATCTTAAAACATATTGTCAAGAAAAATACTTTAATAATATTTTTAAGAATATCACATAACCCTGCTTCTGCCTGCTAGGTTCAATATTGTGTATTTAGATTTTAGAATGTTCAAAATAAAGTTACACATTGTCACGTCGACAGTAAATCATTTCATCTACAATTCATTTATATGAATTTCTACAACTCCTTGATTCAACATCCGACCCGGATCATCTTTTTCACTGGCAAGTTCAAACCAAATCGGAGTATACTCCTACAAATTAACAAATCAAGTGCAATACCCGCCTATATTTCGATTGACTTGATACATATAAGTGGCCAATTCCTCCCCTGTCAACTCATCATCGACTTCTCGAAGACTAGAATTGCTGATACTTCGCGGTGACCCAGCGGAGTCTGAGGCAGGGTCACGGCCGGATCTTGTGAGGTGAAATCTTCGAGCCATGCACCATCCACCGTGACTAGCATGACTACCGTCGCTGGTACCCGGTGACTCGTTCACAGCGTACAAGCCACGACCGTTCATGTGCTGTTACAAAAATATTTATATTTACTTGTGACACAATTCTTAGGGCTAGGAGGCAATCAAACATAATAATAACAAATGCACGTACTCTAAAAACCAATGGGCTTTTATGTAATCCGACAAACCACACTTAGAGTTTCAACAGAACTGGCCGCTCGTTAGGTATAGCCTCACAAATACCATCATCTAAGAGAGGGAGACTTGTCTTCCGCTGGGTACCCTGGGACCGTAAGCTATAAGGGGCCATCTCCACGAGCGTGAGAATCGCGGCGATAGTCTCGCCGTGCCATACAAACTCTGTATATAGTATCGCCCTGTGGAGATTGGCCCATAGAGTATGTATCCAATTTGGTGGCACGGACGAGACTATAATATCGCCGCGATTCTCTCGCTCGTGGAGACGGCCCCTAAGGCGACCTGTGAAGAAAAAAAAACTGAAACTAAGTAATTTGAGACAATCAAGCATAAAGTTTGGTAAAACAATTTTGGCAATATAGGAATTTACAATTTTGAAATAAATAAGTAGAATAAAATAAAAATTAATTCGCTATTACAAGAAGGAAAAACCACGCCAATTATAAATTATTCAAACGCACAGTAAATAGTAATAAATTTAACGAGTTTATTGTTAGACAGAGTTCACAAATAAGAAATAGACATTTCACAGATAGAACAATAGGCTATATATAAGCTAATCAATCAATATTATAATAATTAGGAAAATAGTCATTCGATATCAAATTATTTAAAAAATTCCATCAGCGAGTTCATGCAGGTACTTATATCTTGGGTACCATGTTATTTTTTTTATATTGTTATTTCAAAGATTAAGGTTATTTAAGCAACTCATCAGTTGATTTTGTTTTCTATATAGGTGTACAGTAGTTTTCCTTATAATAAATTTCCAAAGTTTTGCCGACAGACGACAAAATGATGTCATCATTTTAGTAAAATAGCGTTACTGTTCCATAGTACTCCTTATTTGCGACAAAAGTAGTACGTGTTCCGTGGCACTACCAGTAATACAAATAAGTTCAGAAATGGGTCAGAATTGCTACTTTACTTAAATTATGACGTCATTTTATCGTCTGTCGGCAAAACTTTAAAAAATTATACTTTTAAATTTTTCCCCCAAAATCAAATTTCAACCTTTTTCGTCCCGTAGATTCGGAGAAAATAAGCTGTGACAGACAAACACAAGAGTGATCGTATAAGGGTTCCGTTGTTTCATCGGATGTATGAAACCCTAAAGACCGAAAATAGTACCAGGAGGACCAAGACGTTCACTTGAAAATAATGAGCGCGGTTTCAGCAATTTTGAAAACTAAATTAAATTCAGGCGTTATTTGAAATTCTATCACCTGAAACCTGATTGTGAAACATATTATCGCACTAATTTGCACACTGGCTGGGTAAATTAACTAAAAAGGGCATAACATCACATTATGAAATTACTGATGGAAGCAACAAATGAAAATATTAATTTTCGCCGAAACGCAAATCATTAAGTAGTATGCGTCTTTGTAATATGAATCTCGTTATTAACTCCCAAGAAACGTGGTTCTTAAGTTCTCACATTACGAATAGATTTAACGACATTAACTCAGACTTTGGAACAACATTTTCATGACACCACATGTCAGTGAAATATAACCACATATTATTATGTAATTAGGTTTGTCAGAGTTGTTATTTTAAACAAAAAAAAACAAAACAGAACTCGTATTTATGTAATTAATTTTGTTGTGAAAACATCTCTCATTTAACAACAAGGAAAGTTTTGAATTCTGCCAATTAACTCAAGATATTGATATTATTTTACTAATTTACATAATTTAAAACTACAAATAAACTACCTACACTTACTATATGGCATGCGACTTTAAATAGATTTCAAGAAAACTTAGACGAATACCTAATGTCCGTAAGAGAGGTCGTCGAATAGATGGCGCTAATGTCGTATTTATGGTTTTTTTAATTAATGAAATCAAACGAAATTTACCACAGCGCAGACTATTTATAATGGTAATTTCCGCTTTATTTGAAGCGTAAAAAAGATAAAAATAAGGCACTATTGGGAATTAGGTTCTAGATTTTTAGAAGATCCCGTTAAGATATCCATAACTTTTCTGGGATAAACTATTCCCAATTTCTCTGTAAATAATCCACCTGTGCCACTATACTTTAGCATATAGTTACTTATTCACTATATCTAAGTGAAATAGCTGTTATTTTTAATGGGTTTTATTGAATAGGAAATTGGTAATTTATTTACAAAGAAATTCGGAATAGTTTATCCCCATACAAATTATGCATATACAGGATAGAAAACTTAGGCGAATTTTAATTGTCTTAAAATTGTGGTTAGATGAATTAGTTACCTTAGAACGACCAAAGCCAGAAGATATTCCATAAGTAAACATATATTTGCCTGACCTCACCTGTGCTCGCGGTGCCTCAAGTTGTGATGTCGCCGTAGCTAATCTATGAAGCCGTCGTGGGACCGGAGTGCCACCAGATGGGACCATGCCACCCCTTAAAGGACGCGCGGACCCATTTAAGGCGCTGTAAGTTCTGGCCAACCGTGAAGGTGTCCGGCGACCGCACCATGCTGCTAATGTTGTCTGTAACAAAGATTTTTTGTTTAAATCTGATATAATTTATTAAATCTGACCTTTGACTCTCGTATTTAACAGCCATGTTATATTAAATGTTTTAAGGGAAAAAACGGAACCCTTATAGGATTTCTGTCTGTCTGTCTATCCATCCGTCACAGCTTATTTTCTCCAAATCTACCGGACAGTAATATATAGAGATTGATAACCCATAACCTCTCTTAAAGTTCTCACGAAAAAATGGTACACGGTAGTTCGACTCGCTCTTTGTTAATTTTTTTCTGTTTCAAATATAAACAGTAGGTAGATAAATTGTTTGAATCGAAATCCTAATTGATTGTATCCTAAATACATCCCAATATAAAAAAATAGTCATCGTCAATTAGTCTAATTTATTGGTTGGATATTTTATTGAGGCTTTCTAATGCACGCCAGCGCGTTGATATATTTTGCATTCAAAAATAATTGGATATCATCACTAGGGCACGGATTAATATGTATTTACATATTTTTATTTGAAATTGTTTTCGTTCTTAATTATGGTTTCTACATAAAATATGTTATTTAGATCGTGAAAAAAAAACATCTACTATCTAATCACAAACCTCTCAAACGCCAACTTTTACTGACAAATAAAGTCACTCTCCAATCGACACAAAGGCACCCAAAATGAGTAAACCCGCTCCTGTAGCTTAGAACTAATAAGCGTTACATTCACATGATCCCTATCTCAGCAGAGACACCTAATAAAAGCAAAGGGACAACATTTGCTTGATACGGTCACATTTTCATGGAAAATTTCAGGAATTTATTACTGACCCGCCGAGTGAGATGAAAGTGTGGGTGGCACGAAACGAAATTTAATACAAATGTTAAACTCAAATTAGTATATGTGGTAAAACAAACAATTTCAATTAGTTTGATTAAAATATTTTCATAGTACTGTGGAGTTATTAAAGGTGACATACAAGCTACAAACATCTGTCATCACGCCTTTTATGCCAAGAGGAATAGGCAGAGACAATCGAATGCCATTTGCAAAGATTCAATACCTCTTTCGTTTCTTTTATATTTATGATACCTTTCGTACATGCTCGGCGATTGTGTGTACTTTTAACACTGCCTTTAGATTTTTTTATATCTAGGTATACTAATATTATAAATTTGGATGTAAGGGTTTATCTCTCAAACTACTAAACCGATTTTAAATATAATTTCACGAATAGAAATGTACCAATAGGAAGCCATCTAAGTTGTGTTTACATTGTTCACAAACTACGATTGCGTTTCGATGTTTTATATAAAAGCATTATATTTTTATCCTTATCAAAGAGGAGCATGCACCAATAGGATACCATTAAAATTAACAATCAGCTTTTGATGAAACCATAAAATATGTCGTTTTGCGTTTACTGCGCAGTAAAAATGGCGTAAAACTTCGTCTAAACCTCTGTTGGTACAAAGTGTCTTTGAAAATTAATTTGTTTAACGGATGTGTTCAAAATTGTTTTTATATATTGATAATATAAATTGTTACTTTGAAGATCTGTAACAATAACAAAATAAATCAGTTGGTATTAACTAGGCAGACCCCGGGTTCGAACCCGGATCCCGGCCATAACCAATGGGTTTTTTAATTAAATACTTATGTACATAATCCGACAAACCACACTTTTCCATCTAAATATACCTCAACAGAACTAGCCACTCGTTAGATATAGCCTCACAAATACCATCGGCTAAACGAGGGAGACTTGGTCTTCCGCTGGGTACCCTGGAACCGTAACATGGTTTCGGGAGCTGTAAGGTAACCCGTGAAGAAAGAAAAAAAAGAATGTGTTTGTCCCATCCATATATATACCAATTACGTCACAGGTTAAGGGAGAGGGTCTACAAAGTGTGACAAGGGGTGGGGGGATAATTACAAAACCAACTAATTACTAAAATGTGATGTTAAAAGTTATCATGTGTTACCTGTCACCCATACCTTCATATATTATTATGAACTATAGGTACTTATTTTCCTTTTTCTTCACGGGTTACCTTACGGCTCCCGAAACCATGTTATCGGTCCCATGGTGCCCAGCGAAAGACCAAGTCTACCTCTTTTAGCCGATAGATTCAAAAATAATAGACTGATTCACAAAGAAGGTTTATGTGTATAAAACATCACGCTATACGTCTTTTAGGAGCGGAGTATTATTCGGCGAATTGTGGCAACGGAATCGGCTATAGTAACTTTTAAATAGGTATCATTACCTGAATAATTAGAAATATAATATTAGAGCTGCATTTTCCTACAATTTCATGGAGTTTGTTGACAAAATAATAATTGCAATATATTAGTTTGAAACTTATGAATATTCAAGAGAAGAGTATATTAGAGACTAATGACCTCTGAATACAATGGGAAAGTTTAAAATACAAGCACAAGTTTACATAATTACAATACATTTTGATGTATATGTTTTATGTATTTATTTATAATACGATAGTGTGCAAGTCAACTTGTACTATTTACACAAACCTATTCGAACTTGCTTTTCGCTTGTATGGTATATATAGTATAAGGTCGTGTAAAAAGAGCTGACGCTAACAAATACATTATTAAACTCCTTCAATTTGGAAGAAATTCGCAATTATTTTAACCAAAACATAAAAATATTGTGAAACGAATTCATGGAGTATATTTGACAAATTACTTCATTTATGTTCTATAATTTCAGTAATAGGAAAGTGATTTAGATGCATATAAAAAAATATTTATATTAATAAAACCATGGCTCGAACCTAAGCTAGATGCAATTTAAGCAGCCCTGGAAAATCTACACACAGCTCCTTTAAATACATAATTAAATATTTGGTTAATCAAAAATAGTAGTAAAATATTACCTAATTTAAATTCAGATGAATTAATAAGGTCAAAATAATTAAGAAATAACGTAGGAACATGCAAAAAAATCAACTATTTTTACCTGTGCATAGTTCGTAAGTTACAGTGAAGAAATTATCCCAATTTTATTTTCAGACAAATTCCTAACTAATAATATTACGCCACAACGGAGCAACGGATCGACGTATTTTATGAGGGCCGGAGAGTGAAAAGTTTAGAAACGTTAGATACGAATATATCTCTATTAGGTAGATACTTTTTTCCCATACTGTCCCATGATAAAAGACTCTAAACTCTTATATCTGATGTAATTTCCGAGTCCAATTTATATATTAACGCTGCCAATGAAATTGTCACACAAAGAGAAATATTTTATTACTTCCATCTTACAAACACAATAGCCATCTTTACATTCACATACAGAGGACACTTTCAGCTAGCTGCTAGCCGATTTGCTCTGGAGCGGATTTTTCCTATACCTTCACACCATAATAAAAATCAAGATGAAGGATTGCAAGTATAACGGAGTGAAGCCCGTTCGATAAACAGTATCGGTTTCTTCCGCGAGATTATGAGCTCCTAAAATGATTAAAATGTGTATCATAAATGGGCAGTTATATTTTAAACAAGATCCGACAAACTACACTTAGAGGCTTTTCCATCTAAATATATTATTAATTATTTACTCATAACAATATAAAACCGGCCAAGTGCGAATCGGACAAAAAAAACGGCAAAAAAAAATTACGTTTGTTGTATGGGAGCCCCCTTAAATATTTATTTTATTCTGTTTTTAGTATTTGTTGTTATAGCGGCAACAGCAATACATCATCTGTGAAAATTTAAACTGTCTTTCACGGTTCATGAGATACAGCCTGGTGACAGACAGACAGACGGATGGACAGCGGAGTCTTAGTAATAGGGTTTCCGTTTTCTAAAACATCTAAACATTCTAAACATTAAAAATAACTATAGAAACCAGGTCCGCGTGGAATAGTGGCAAGAATACTGGCTGCATTTCCCCGCTGAATCGCAATGCTGATTCGTCGAGCGAGGAAGGAGCCAGCCCTCTTGTCACCAGAAGAGATAATCAGACGATCATGTATCTTTAATAAACTTTTTGGCATTTGGCAAACAAGATACTTACATTTACAATTTTTAAGATTTCCTCAATTTTTAGTTATAATTTAAAAATAATTTTAAAAACCCCTCACGCAAAATATGAATATTTAAAAAAGAATCAAATAATTTATATTCCCTGGCTCAAAACTCAATCATAAACAAACATAAGTGCATCGGTGACCGCGCTGATGAACATTTAACAAATCATATCTATGTATCATATATACCTAATTTTATACTTGATGCATTTATGATTGTTTATGATTAATTTTCGAGCCAGTGAATATAAATTATTTGATGTTTTTTTATTGTTCTTATTTTGCGTCTGGGGTTTTTTAGTTTATCAAATAAATTTTTATTTCCCTCTTTTTGGGAATAGGGGTTAAAAGTGTCAGTCGCATATGCTTGGTCTAATTAATATTTGATAATATAATGAATAAAAGTCTCTGATGAAACCTGAATATCTTGGAAACTGCTAGTTCGATTTTCATCAAACATATCTAAGAACCTGCTCTGAATTGATACTCATGTTATATTGATACGCATCAAAATCGGTGCAGCCATTTTGGTAAAAAATTGTAACAGACATACAAACACCCCAAACGCATTATATACCGCCTCTTAACACTTTTTTATTAGATCATCTGATCACGTCGTGGTTGAGAAACAAATTAATTAATATTATAGTTATATTTACATATTATTATTTCTTAGCAAAACTGGAAACCCAAGGTCGTCATAAAAGTCTCTATGACTGTTTTTTTTTAATTACACTAGTACCTACAGAGTAGATATTTTTGGAATCCTTATAGGTAGCTCTTTCAAATGATACCTCACACGATACATTAATTTTAGGTGGCCCCCTTTTTTCTTTTTTTCTAATAGCAATATTATGTGCGCGTCGGACACACAATTTTAACGAATTTAGGAGCTTATATCTCACGAAACATTCACATAAATAAAAAATAATTTAGCAACCTTTATGCCAGGGAAAAAAAATCTATTCTCCAGTTCTATGTATAGCCACTATGGAGAACCAAAATTCTATAGCGGTTCACATAAGACATCTCTCTGTAAATTATTATAAGAATCGATCTAAAGACGAAGAAAGATTCTGATATATACAGAAAAGCATGACGAACTTATAATGGCTCCGTTTTCTCCATTTGGCTACGAAACTTGGTTTTTGCATCTCAATATACCTCAACAAAGCTGGCTACTCGTTAGCTATAGCCTCACAAATACCTTCTTTACAAACTTTGTCTTCCCGCTGGATACTCTGAGACCGGCAACACGGTTCCGTGAGTCCCAAAGTAATCCTTGAAGTTATATGAAACCTACCAGGCTCGCTGAAATTTTGATGAACATTATTTTAGCCGTATCGGTGACAGACAGACAAAAGTTCTAAAAATGTATTGCAAACAAATGGCATAATATCACACTTGGATATTTTTAAATAAAATCACAGACCTAGACACTTTAGTTTTGTTTATTTGTATAGTTATTAAAATAAATTAGAGGTGCTTTAGAGGTAAATTGATAC
This sequence comes from Nemapogon koenigi, assembly GCA_963924495.1. Lineage (NCBI taxonomy): Eukaryota > Metazoa > Arthropoda > Insecta > Lepidoptera > Tineidae > Nemapogon > Nemapogon koenigi. The sequence goes on from OZ004637.1 coordinate 3,118,886, forward strand.
CTTGAAGATATTTTAAAATTGACTAGGTCTTCGTCCCCAGGGTCACCCGTGTTTTTTTTTTAATGTTAAAAATGCTACCTGCATTATTAGCCTTCTTTATATGATAGGGAAAGAAATTTTCAAATTTTTGAAAATATAGCTTACCATTGTGAGGCCTCGATCGTATCAATTTTTAACGACTTCAAAAAAAAGGCGTTTCTCATTTCGACCGTATATTTTTTTTTTATGTGTGTTCGTGGATAACTTCGTCGTTTATGAACCGATTTTGATGATTTATTTTTTAATCGACAGATAATTCTTCCGAATGAGATAAAAATTGGTTCATTAGTTTTTCAGTAATTTTGAAAAAACTGACTTTATAAGTCAATTATCAGTATCTCGATGAAATATGTACCGATTTTGACGACTTATTTTTTTAATTAACCTAATGTTCGTCTGCAATATGTAGTCATTGAAATATTATTTTAATTGGTCCAGTAGTTTTCTTGTACGAACAATATTTATAATATTAGTAATAATTATAATATTTGATTTTGGTTTATTTCCTGATCAGTTATCAAGTACCCGTGAACTAGCCGATGACCAGTTTTTATTGCTTGTGCAATGTTGACAACACACAAAGTAGTTAACACTGGTTGAATTATTACTTACAATTCATACATAATAAGAATCAACTTTTTTCGTTTATTACTCGAGGAAAATTCGACCAAACATTAATGAACAGAAAAAACTACAAGTAAACACTTTTAAAGCTAATGGTTCTGAATACAATAACAAATAATTTTGAAACTAACAGACCTCTGTGACCTCTTGCATCATAAAAATTGTTATGTCTTATTGTTTCATTTCATTGGTCCTCCTAAGCCAAATTTTAAAATTATTTTATTTTTTAGAATGAAAGTAGTTCTGGGTTTATCCGTAACCATTTATGGCCATTATGCTGCGGTTTTGTCAAGCTAAGAAGTAAACAAGATATATTATGCGGTAAGTATATTAGATATGCAGTATGTTCCGCCCCGTGTACCGCCCAGTGTCACAATTCTGTGTTTATTTGAGAAATTATTTTGCTAAGGATTTTCTATCAATAATTCATAGACATTAAATGGCACTTAGGTAACCTGTTGTTTGGATATATGAGTACAATAAATTCCATACATAATAACAAGGTTCCAGGCTTTGATAATAAAAAATATAGATACGTTACGTCCTAACATTTCATCAAAAAAACCCGGTCCGTTGCAACTAGACCACACTAATTTAGTTTTTGTTCTCGAGTGATTTGTGCACAATTTTAATTATGTTTTAATTTATTAAACGTCTATAAATTTATGATTTCACTCAGTGGCGTACGTGTGCAGTGACAGCGTTGATGAATGCGACGGACAATCTATGAGACCGTGGACTCGTAAATTAGGTGTCACAAAAAAGTGATAGTCATATATATATTTTTTTATTTTATCAAAGGTTCCATGTGCAAAATTGTACTTTATTTAATATTGATGTGAAATATTTTCGTTTTGACTCGAACTATAAGGCCAAAAGCGGCGGGTCCCCAATGGCCAGCCAAGGAAAACAAATCTTTCTCCTTATAGTCGATATATTTTTTAAAGGCTATGCTATGTAACCAGTGGCAAGTTCTGTTGAGGTATTTAGAGACCGATAAAATTCTTAGTATAAACGTATTTACTTAGTGTAAAGTATTTCTTTGCCTGGAGAGCCTGAAAGTGACCATAGGCCTTTTTATTCCGGAAATCCTTCGGGATAAATGCATATGTCACATTTCAAAAATTATCACGGACAAAGCCGGGGGCGAAACCTAGTTATATGTATAGTGCTAAGGTAATACATATATGTAAGTTAAGTACCTATATAACTTTACACTTGAACTAAGAGAAATTTTTCACAGTTAATACAATTTATGAAAAGAGGGGATAAAATAAAATATAACGGTCCATTAGGCTCGTTGACAATGTCGCCATCTTTTACTGAAACACCTGCTGGACAATTTTCATAATTAACCATTCTCTTGTTTATTCAGATGTAAATGTGTTAGATAATATTAAATATTTTACTTGAGATTAAAATGTTGATTGGGGTAATTTTAAATTAAGACTTAATTAATACTTCATAATTTAATTAAAGCAACGTAAATCATAAATTATAATGTAAAACTAGAGATAGACACGGATTTCGCGCACGGATTGATATATAAATCGGCTATAATTGATGATAGTAAGGTGACCCGTGCGAATACTTTGCATTATTGTTGTCATAGTTCAACTCTCCAATAGATGGCGTCTTTTACAAAATATATAAATTAGTCTAATTTAAAAGAAACATTTAATTTTTATTTGCTTGATTATTTTTCGTCATTAGAGGGAAAAATAATCTTTAAAATGGCGTATCATACATTAACTTTAATACAGTATTAGAGGAGATATTTGATACCGACAAAAAAAGCACCTTTGAGAAATAATATAAAGAGATTCTCAGATAGTAAGACATAAATACCTACCCTATAATCGCTAAAAGTGTTATCAAAATTTATTCAGCCGTTTCTGTTGGGACAAAAATGTAAAATAAAATACTTAGTTTAATTTGGACTCGCAGAGAGAAATCTAACTGTTTTAAGCATAATATTAGGTACCCATAATAGGTAGATACAATTATTTACTGCTATCATTATTACAGTCCAATTTTTATATATCTCCAAGTAATATCATAAATCCTGATGGAATGACTTTGAAATTTTGAATCCCAGGGAGCGAGGTCGGGCCCTTCTATGAGATGCCACGTGCGTCGACACATTAGCCCCGTCTCATCTCAGGGAAACAGTAATTAAAGCGGGAACTGCGGCGGAAATCGCAGAATCTAACAAACGGTGCAAATATAGTTAAATTATTGAAAACTACAAAGTGCCGTTTGGTGTAGAAACTCTAGGTCCGTGGGGTTTGTAGCGGTCCTTCAGTGTTACAGGTTCAAACACAGAGGTTCAAACGACTGATCATCTCCTCTGGTCTCTGGCTGGCTCCTTCGCTTAAGCATCGCAATTCAGCAGGGAAAGGCAGCCAGAATTCTTGCCACTATTCCACGCGGACCAGGTTTATTTAGTTATATTTAATTTTAAAATGAAATTTTAAGGCTCCTTACCGGCACACGCTACATTTCGGACGTTTTTTGATGTCTGTTTGTGAGAATAAGATTGTGGATACAATGTGTCATTTTGAAAATACGGGTCTTGGTCTTCAAGACTGATAGAAGGAAATTTTGAAATTATTTCTATAGTGTTGGTAAATTATCATTTTTCAGGACTCGTTTTCAAAAACTTACGTACGAGTGACGTTTGAGATCGATCTTGTAAAGCTCACTGAAGATAAAAAACAGTATTGACACCGTAATATTATCAACTTAAATATTGATTATTGATAAATTAGATTTTTCAACTTTCATAAAAAAAAACGAGAAAAAAATGTTTGAGAAATCGTAATTTTTGGAAAAAATCATAGATATAAAAATGTATTTTTTGTGAGCTATATACAATAAAGTTTGTAATATAAAAATAACACATTATTCTCGAATTATTCCATAACAAGAATCTAAATTTTATTTAAGATAGAAAACATTACAAATATAAATAAAAAATAATTTAAAGAGTGAAAAATTTGCAGAGTATTTTCATTTTCAAACCATCCTAAATCTCGAGTGCGGCGTATCGGTAAGGCCTCTTAAGGTTTTTTTATATAGTTGTGTTATTTTATTGTCATGTAGAATATAAATAAATTTTGTAATATGCTCATTCCCGCATTACAATTATTTTTTAAATAAATTTGCCTTTTAAAAAAAAGTGTACCGAATTAAAAAATTATGCACTGAAAAGTTTGCTTTCATTATAAAAAAAATACTCAAATCACTTCAAGTGTGCCTATAAAATTTGAAGAGTTCTCGATTTCTCCAGGATTCCATAATCAGATCCTGATCTGATGACTATCGGACCACCTGGAAAGTATACCCTTTAAAACAAAGAAAAAAAATCCAAATCGGTCCAGGCGTCTTCAAGTAATCGGGGAACATACATAAAATAAAATCTATAAGATTCCGACGAATTGAGAACTTCCTCCTTTTTTGAAGTCGTTTAAAAATTTAAAATGACCAAGCTAACTTCACAGACATGATATGCGCTGCCAACTCTCTATCCTTCCAGCTGCTTTTTAATCTCATATACTTGAACTCATTGATTTCAAATTCCCCATTTCCAGGTCACAAAAGAAATAAAATGAAAGTTGTATAACAAACCAAAAACTTACAAGAAATATAAATGGGAAATCTGTCCTTAGAACAGGTATTAAATTAAGTGTATTGATCCAAGGATAAAGTTTACGAGCGTTTCTTACCTTGAAAGCGTCCCGGAACTTATTGGACATGACGTTGTATAAGATGGGATTGATGGCCGTCGACAGGAAGTACAACACTCCAGACAGGTACGTCAAAACTGTGTATACCTGCAAATTTGATTATAATGTTAAAAGGAAACTTCTGGAATCCATACTGTCTGTTACCCTGTCATGGCTAAACCACTGAACCGATTTTGATGAAATTTGATACGGAGTAAGCTAGAACAGCTTTAAAATATATGTTGTCCATTGATGGGACTATGGAAAATTCAATTAACCGTAGTCCTATTATCCATAGGTGCCATAAAAAACTTCATTTACTTCTTATTATTTTTATTTGCCGTATGGGACATTAAAATCTTAAAGCTCTATTATTATTAGCATGTGTCTCGCTACAGATTTCTAATATTTAGAAATTAAATAAATGAGTTTGTATGGAAGACCTGCCAACAGTTTTGCACTTCCTGGATTGGTCCGTCTACAATAATGTAGCTTCGCAATAGCTAGTGAAATAATTCTTCAAACCGGGGGGGTGAGCATATTATATTTGACGTGAGATCTTTCGTGTCGACCGAAAGGCCAAAAACGTTTATGTCCGTACAAGAACCTGCCACGGAATGGACGGGCCGAGTCGTCCAACCCTACAATGTGCAGGCAAATTCTGTGTAATGTCTTTGTCCGACCCATCAAATTTGCTCGGCATTCTAGTGTTGAACATTCTTTGGCTGTATCTGTACCAACATAAACGTTTTAGGCCTTTCGGTCGACACGAAAGATGTCACGTCAACTATATGCTCACCCCCAAGTAGGAAATGCAATCCCGCAAAATAATTTCAATCCCGGTATTTGCAGGGTCGACTTAAATCTCTGAAATCAATCGTAATAAAGACCTAATAGACCTCGTTTTCACGGTTTTAATTTTAACCCAAATTAAATAAGCTTTTTGTTACATTTTAAATTGTTAGAGTGGGTGGACAGTGCTCAACCCCGTTTAATATACATTGTGGTGTTAAACAGGGCTGTGTAATGTCACCTTGTCTATTCAATCTGTATTTCGATAGTTGTTTGACCAAATTACAACAATGTTCCTTAGGGATAGAAATGGGTCCTACTAGACTTTGCTGTCTTTTATATGCCGATGATGCGGTATTAATTGCATCTTCGGAGCAAGAGCTGCAAAACCTAGTTGCAATTTTGAATGAGGAATGTGAGAAGAAATTCATGAAAATTAATATTTCGAAATCAAAAGTATTAGTATTTGAAAAGGAAGATGAAAGGACGGAGTGTAAGATTTGTGTGAAAGGATGTAAGTTAGAGCAAGTGAATGAATTTGTTTATTTAGGTAGTATGGTTACAAGAAGTGGAAAGATAGACAAAGAAATTGAAAGGAGAGTGAAAGCGGGAAGCAAGGTATTTGGTGGACTAAACAATGTATGCAGAAATACACAACTTACAACTAAAAGTAAAATGAACATACATAATGCTGTTTTAGTTCCATCACTTACTTATGGAAGCGAGACTTGGGTATGGAATAAGAGGCATGAAAGTAAAATAAATGCAGTGGAAATGCGGTCTTTACGTAGAATGTGTGATATAAAGCGTATTGACCGTATCCGGAACGATGTCATTAGAGAAGAATGCGGAGTAAAAGATGATGTTGTGACAAAAATGAAGAAAAGTAGTTTACGCTGGTTTGGACACGTTGAAAGAATGAAGGATGATAGATTGACTAAAAAGGTTTATATGGCTGAAGTGAAAGGAAATGCTAGCAGAGGACGACCTAGATGTACTTTTATTGAACATATAAAAAATATGTTGATCGAAGGAAATATTAAAAGTACACACAATCGCCGAGCATGTATGAAAGGTAAGATGAATATAAAAGAAGCAAAAGAGATATGTCAGGATCGTAACAAATGGCATTCGATTGTCTCTGCCTACCCCTCTTGGGATGAAAGGCGTGATGATAGATAGATAGATAGATAGATAGATAGATAGATTAAATTGTTTATTAATATAATAAATATAAAAAATAAAATTCTTAGAAAAGGTCTCAGGTGTGACGCAGGTGTTTGCAGGGTATACCCGGCCCGATGGTTCCAAAAATAATATTATTTCTTATAAAGTCCAGTTTGATTTATCTATAGATTCTATGACAATCAATATTCAATGAATAAATCATTGCATTGCGTCATGTAATTGGCAAAATATAAGTAATCAAACGCCTTCACACCGTTCGCCTAGGGCTCGGCGCCCCGCACCTTAGAGAAACAAGTATGTACCACGCTTCTCTTTAATCCCGCCAGCCCAGCGGGATCCCGCAAATTTTTCGACCGAGATTAGTCCCGCAACATGTATGCGGGATCCCGGTATTTCGGGATCGCGGTATCCCGGTATTGCATTCCCTACCCCCAAGTAATCTTTGAGTTTACCTATAGTAGTTCTTCAAACACTCTCTTTATAATAATAAAATAGACTTAGGTAAAGTTTTATTTGTGCTTCGGAGGGCAAGTAAAGCCGGCTACCGCACTTATTCTAAAAAACATCCGTCTAGGTCGATTAAGTGCAGCAATAGGTTTTCCACCTGTTATTTTGATATGTAAAAAGTGGACATTGTTCCTGGAGGCTCTGGCCACACCGCAAGGTATCAAAGCCGTGAAAATGTACTAGTATGATTTTTGAATTTGTATCTCTTCATGAAAACATGACTTTGTACTTAGGTACTCTGAATATTTCATAAGTATGTTACATTATGTGTCAAAAATATATAGTTTCCAAAACAATTATTACCCATGTACTTATTTTACGGAATCCTCGGTTTGCGAGTTCGACTCGCACTTGACCTGTTTTCTATTGAGAAATGTATACCTAAGGGTGTCCAAGGCTAGTGCCTAAATATTAAATATTCATTCAATCGGTAGATAACATTGTTTCCACTACTCGTAAGGGACTACTTTTACCGGCTCATCCAAATATTAATCGAAGGTAACTTTTCCCAAAGACATTATCTAATGAAATTGTATATATCTGATAATATTATATACACCCGGGTCTTATTATCCTTGTTAAGGCTTTAGGATTAACATAAGATAAGGCTATTTGGGTTCTCAAAGGTCTTATAGAAATTGCGCAACGTCATAACCTAGATATTGTAGCAAGAACTGAGTTTGTCAAGAGAGGGGCTCTCTGAAGGTAAATTAGAACATTAACTTCAGAATTTGTTTAAAATATAATACTAATTTAACCCTTTATTGAATAAAAGAGTTAATAACAATACATAAAAAAATACTTTTTAGGGTTCCGTCAATAATTAATCCTTGTGGTAATTTCGGTGTCTGTCTGTTTATATGAAACAACCGTTTTCACAATTTGTTTCCGTTCCCAGCGAAAGAATTTCATAAATATTTTTACCTATTTAATTTTATGCCTCGTTGGTCAGAAATATCACATTATGTACAGACGGCTAAATTAATTTCTAACAAAGCTTCGTCGTATTTACATTAGAAAGCAATGAAATCTACATTTTTCTGCAACTCTCAGTTACTTACTAATTTACAAAGCTTTTTTCTTTAATCTAGCTGCAAGTTGTGAAAGTTCTCTCTCAATTGGATTAGCAAGCGTCCTTAAAAACAAACAAACAAAATTAAATATTTTTCTTTTCACAACTTTAGTTCGAACATATTTTAAATAATAGTTAAGTAGTATGTAAAGGAATTCATGAATTCATTTTTGTCAACTTTTTATGAATTTACATGTGCCAACAAAGTTCCGTGACTGCATTTTTTCGTACTACGGATAAATACCTACCACAAAACTGGCTGTAATAAACTTTTATAACCGGTATCTACAACATCGATTTTCTGCGAAAAAAATATTTCCGTGTTCAATCACGAATACAAGTTCATATACCTTTTCCGTCTTCACGAAATTATATGATTGATTTCTAAAGAAAATTAGGCAGCGCGTATTGCACAACTGTGAAATTACTTGGGTAGAAGCTTATTCCTGGAATTTTAGACTAAATAAATACCTAGGCAATTTTAGGTACTATTATTTATTTATTTATTTATTTATTTATTTATTTATTTATTATAAATAGCCCAACAACACCTACGTCCACACATATGCATTGTACATTTTTATGACTTAGTAGACGCAGTGTCAGTTATAGGGCTATTAACATTTTTATAACAACAACACAACATTGATAAGAAAAAAAAAAAGTAATTGAATAATATAAAAACACAAAAAATACAATAATAATACCTAATTTACACCATTTCTAAACTAATAACTAAGAACACTCAAAAAAAATCAATTTTTCCAATCGTGGATTGGAAAGTGGCCCGAGAACCAAACACATCTAAGTCGTGTCGCTTGTGCATCTTGTTATACTGTCCGACCATACGGTTAAGAGGAGAGACCAGACCGAGGACCGTTTTCGATCTAGCTAGCAGGAAGGGATCAAATGCGCTAGCTCTGGGATTTCGTATAGGAGCACATAGATTCAACTGTCCCAACAAGTTTGGACAGTCGACCTTGGAGTTGACCAGTTTGTAGAAGAATTCGGCATCCAGTCTGCATCTACGATTCCGCAGAGAACTCATGCCGAAATACCGCAGACGTTCCTTGTATACGGGAAGCCTCTTCGCAAGATTTGCTGCATATTCTAAATTTAATTAAATTAATTATGCATACGATTTCACATCATATTTTACATAAGGGTGGGCAGAGAGGACGATACGTATAATTAATTTTCACTGCGTCTATTCCAATATCCAATGTGAGAGTTTGAGTTTCTTTCCTTGTAAGAAGTAAATTTGAAAGCTTTAACTGATATTTAAAAAAAACACTGTTTTAATGCTACATTTCCTTGAACACTACATTCAAGTGTTATTTTCTTCCGGGAAAGCCGAGACAGAAAGTTAGCATAAAACATTTTACCTGAAAAAAGATAGCACTCGGATGCTTTAAGTTCTTCCCGTAGATTGCCAACAACCTTTGCACGTGGAATGGCGCCCAGCAGAAAAAGAATGATAGCGCCACTGCAACTGGATGAAATAAAAGATATTTTAATTAATAATTTTAAATTTAAAATTATCACAATTATACCGGTAACAATAATCAGCGTAGAGCAAGTAACACTTGGAAGGTACATCGATAGTACCAGTCGTTAAGGTACTATAATAAAGGAACCTATCTTTTGTCCTATCTTGTGGATCCTATACAAATTTGATGAAAAAGGAATTCAGTAGAATCACCTAGAAATTGAGTCTAAAAGGAAATAAATTCAAAATTTAAAAAATAATATCGTCACGAAGTCAATTGAATTGCATACGAACATTTTTTTCAAAATAAGTATATATATACTAGTAAACAGTTGCCCACGACTTCGTACGCATTGCGTTGTATTAGGAATACAACGTTTACACCCTATTTAGGAAATGATTTCCTAAGGATTATACCTTCCAATTTAACTAGTATTGTCTATCATATTATCTTATTCTGTGGTAGAGAGGACCGAAAACTCCAGACAATTTTACTTTGTTGTTATGACATTTATCTAGTGGTCACAAGGGTGACGCGCGATTTATTATAATTAATGGTGTGGGTTCTCTGGTGTTATTTTCAGACAAAAGGGAATATTATTGTACAAAATGGTATAATCCAACCGAACGTGTAAAGGCATCTTTATGGCTACCATCGCTTTCATACATTGACTCGCCACATTTATATAACACTAGCTGTTTCCCACGACTTTGTACGTGACTATTTCAGAATGTTGGCAAACATACACTTCATACATAGCTTTTGTCATGTTCACCTCTGCCCACCCCGTTCCCGTCGTCATGCCGGGTATATAGCCTATGTTACTTAGGGTGAATGTAGCTTTCCAATGGTGAAAGAATTTTTGAAATCGGCACAGTAGTTTTTGAGTTTATTCATTACAAACATACACACAAACATACAAAAATACAAATATTTCCTCTTTATAATATTAGTATAGAATGTTATAGTTTCGTAGCAAATACAGAAGTCAGAACCCTTAAATGTCCGTAATTATCATGACTACAATTATAAAACAAAAGGACTAAAGGATACAAAAGCTATTGAAAAGATTTTTTGCGGTTTTCACTCTTAGATAGGTTTCCCGGTGAAGGTTTACGAGTATTAAACATCATGTTTAGGAGTTGAGCATTAACAGTGAATCAAGTCAGGGAAAAGGTTAGCCCAAGCGTGTTTTCATGGCGTATGCTATCTAATCCATCAGAGATGTAACAAAATGATTTAGGAAAGAATTGTGTAAAATACAATGGGGCGGAGTCGCTAGTATCCCACAACTCAACCCGTTTCCCCGGAGGCCCTTGCATAGCAGTACCTGATTACAATTAATTTTTTTCTTACCCAACATCCTAATGACTCGTCTTTGCGAAGCTCCATTCTTATAACGAGTAGAACCTGATGGTCTTCCATTACTCTCCACTGAAGGTTTCTTCGGGTGCAACACACGAGATGTCCTCAACTTCACTCCAATTAATGCATACAACACCGTAATTATAGACATTGGCACAACGAAAAATATACAACTAGATATCACAAACACTTGATGCACACCTTGACCTATTACAGTACATGCACTCACTTCCACACCCCCTTCTAGTTCTCTAACTATACCAAATTGCACAGCTTGGGGCACTGCTGTACATAAAGCAAACACCCAAATAGCAAATATAAACCTTACTGCTCTAGACAACTTTGACATAGTATGTGACATGAACGGTCTGCATATTGCAATATACCTTTCCACTGTAAAAGCAGTTATAGTCAAAACTGTAGCGTTTGCCGAAGTTTCTGACGCCAAACCTAAAGCAATACACGATGCTTCCCCTAAGGGGTACGTGTTTGGATTCCATAGTCTATGCACTTCTAATGGCAAGCCAGAAATAAGTAGGACTAGATCTGAAAGTGCTAAGCTAATTAAGTAGAAATTTGTAGCTGTGTGCATTGATCGATTTCTTGCTATTACGACGCATGTGCTGAGGTTCCCCACTATTCCAGCTACGAAGATTATTCCATAAGACAAACTGAGTGGCACGAGCAAATTCAATGATTCTGGTTGTAATAATGCAGATGTTTGGACTGTTACATTCGTTTCAATCGCGATGTCCTCCGCGATCTTCAGAATCATAGTTTCATTTGATACAGTCATTTTCTGAAACAAAGAAAGACAATAATGAAGATTGTTTGTACAATTTTTAATATGTACTAACTTATCTATAAATTTAATTACTCTTAAAATTTGTCCATTGGTCATCTTTCCATTGGATGTCATGTAGCTAGTTTTAGATGTGGTAATCGTAGATCGAAGAAGATGACGAGCTACACTACTGACATAGGCTTCTAAAGTCCTTAACAATGTCCTCAACATTTCACCGATTGCATCTTACTCTTATCCAAAAACACAGGTGGTTTTATAACTCTACCTCTAATAGGTATCTAAAACTATGAAGTTAGTTGCAAATCTTAAATTTAAAAATTATGTTAAGGTAAGGCTTAGTTTATCGAACATTCAAATCATTGTAAAATAATAACACTCGGGTCATTCAATCTTAGACTATTTTTTGCAGAAATCATTTGTAGTAAACATGGCAGAAAACAGAAAAACATTGAACAAAGCTCGGGTGTACGAGTACCTCAAAGTGCAAATGGTATTGTAATAATAGCACCCAGAATTACAAACAATTGTTTCTAATTACTTATTCTAAAAAAACATAAATATTATGGTTACTGTCTGAACATGTATCAACTCATTAACTTTGATTACAAATATTCCACCTCAAGGTCGATATTGAAGGCTAACAAAAAACTAAAGAATTCCGACAACATATATAGAAAATTACACTGGTTTGACCCATCGATGAGGACATGCCAAAAATAACACTGGTAAAACCCCTATTAAAATATATTATGCTTGCATTATTTTGTATAATGACAGCAAAGTGACAATGTGTTTTTATAGAATATATTCAATTAATTAATACCTCTACCAACTAAATTGCAACAGACATAATTGGTGCAAACAAAAATTCTAATTTATTATTCAGAATTAACAATTGTCACAGTACTTTATCTTGTTGTAACGGCTGAACAGATCTGGATGAAGTGATTCTAGATGAGAAGAAATAATTAGAGCGGAGTCGAGTATGAAAAATCGACCATATTATGCATGATCCGTTTCCGGCATCCGTTGGTTTTATATAAAAGCAGTTAAGTGATTTTAAATTATTTAATAGAAACGCTTCATTAAGAAAATATATTAATAATATGTATGCACAAAAAGTGTACGGAAGATCGAAGCGATCAATGAATTCGAGTATCGATACTTAAATCTTCGACAAAAGTACAAAAAAAATACTTAGTCATCCACATACCTAAGTACCTCACAATGTGTTGTGGCTGAATCTTGGGAAGCTTCAAAAATAAAAATGCTTACTCATTTAGTTATGTACGAGTATTATTAGAAAAATATATATTCTATTATTAAACCTACATTACTAAGTTTTTTAGTAAGTACATTAAAATTTAATCACAACTGAGTTCTTTAAAAATAACTTTAATTGTAAATAACATACACATTTGCATACCTATGCTAATGACCTAGATAAAATATTTGTACTTGTTTTTCTATAGAGTTCTGTCTAGTTTTTGTTAGTAGCTTTCCTAACTAAAATAATACTAAAGAACTAAAGGTGTTTGTTTGTCCTTCTTTCACGCATCATTTCCATTTACTACACCATTTTGGAGTACCTACATAACTGTAGTAACGATTAAGTAATCTGTGACATATTAATTTACATCAAAGAATTGTTGGAATGCTTGAGGCTGCTTTTAATCCCAGGAAAATATCTGACTCCTTTGAGAAAAAATTAATTGGTATATTTAACCAACCGAAGTTGGGTCGGCAATAGCATCATAAGAGAAATAATAGAATATTGGACATGTAATTACTTTATCTTTATCTTACCCGATCATTAAGGTACCCTGAAAGACATCATTTTATTTATTGAGGCATCACAACGAATGTTAAGCCCCGTTGGTGTATTATGTAGTCGATAAGCCTGTACTTTTCACGGTTTTTACCACTGCTAACGGTCTCAAATTCACATACCCACGCCTAAGACAAGGAATACCTAAATCTATTTATGGAGATAAATCAAATGACACATATTCTAGCAAGTCACTAGATCGAGCAAGTAACCAAAGACTTGGTTGCTAATATTCCCATTAACGTTTCTAAAAGTCGCTTCGCTAGCACGTGAGAGGGGATTGCACCTGTGACCTTGAAAATCACGAAACCATTGCCCTTACAGCCACACTATTTAAAGGTACAATGTTTTTCTTAAAATATTTTCTGTTATGCCCCATTGATTTTTAATTGTGTTTTATGATAATTGTATACCTACGTATAGGTCGCGCAACGTAAGATGAGCACAATATAGTACCCACACTAATAGAATTTTAGAAATATACGGACCGATTTTCGGATTTGGTTATTGGCAATTTTGGGTTACAATATCGGTTACAATATTACGTGTTTTTGGCGCACGCACGCCTCACACACAAAAATTGTGTGTAGACTGTAGATGTGTTGTTGTGCTCAACTTACGCCATGCGACCTATACTAGCTTTCCGCCTTTGGATCTATCTTTGGATATTTTAATATGTCAAATTATACGTACCCACTATATGTAGGTATATCCACAACTACTAATTAGTAAGTTTGCCCATTTTAAACAGAACAGGTGGCAAACCTGTCGCTGCACTAGCGCCCATTTCCATACAAACGGAGAAAACGTTTTACGTCGCATCGCTACTGTGAGACAGTATTATTACAGTAATATTGAAATTGAAACCTGTATCGCGCTAGTGAAACTATTTAATAGATTGGCATAATATACAAGTTTCCAGCGACACGCGTTGGGGAGTGTTCCCTTTTACTCACAGTCGTTGGATTATTGTGTGTATTGCCATTTCTATAAGTTATTTTAGTAGACAATAAGTCATAGTGAAAAATTACGTACGTAGCTTATCTTTGTTTTCTTTTATATTTTTTAATTAATGATATTTAGCCATAGTAAAACATTTTCTCCGTTTGTATGGAAATGGGCGCGGAGCTGCGAGGTACCTAAGGAAATGCGGGTGGTGTTTTGACCATACAAACGTATTCTCATTTACTCCCTTGTTATAAATTATATCTTATAGGACCCTTAATTTAAGTTTGAATAGATAGATAGATAGAATAGACCAAATTTGGTAACTTTAAAAAAAACAATATGTACACGTGACATACAAATTGATAAATTATTTTCTGCCAAGTTTTACACAGTTACATACCGTATCATTTTTACTGTTGTTGTTTTTTTCTTGACGGGTTGCTTTATAGCTCCCGAAACCATGTTACGGTTCCAGGGTACCCAGCGGAAGACCAAGCCTCCCTCTTTTAGCCGTTACAGTTGGAAACGGTCCAGTTTTAGAAGAGAAACGTTCACTGGGTACCTTAGGACCGATAACGTGGTTACGGGAGCCGTACGCCAACCTGTGAAGATGTAAACGACATTTGCTATATCGGCCTGAGCTGCAGTATTGGTAATAGAAGCCGCTCGCATATGAATCTATCTATCTAACATCACGCCTTTCATCCCAAGAGGGGTAGCTAAATACAATCGAATGCCATTTGTTACGATCCTGACATATCTCTTTCGCTTCCTTTATCCTTTATCATACCTTTCATACATGCTCGGCAATTGTGTGCACTTTTATTATTTCAATCGATCAATACATTTTTTATATGTTCAATAAAAGAACATCTAGGTAGTCCTCTGCCAGTATTTCCTTTCACTTCAGCCATATAAACATTTTTAGTCAATCTTTCATTCTTCAGCGTATCCAAACCAGCGTAAACTACTTTTCTTCATTTTAGTCATAACATCATCTTTCACTCCGCATTCTTCTCTAATGACATGTCAATACGCTTTATATCACACATTCTACGTAAAGACTGCATTTCTACTGCATTTATCTTACTTTCATGCTTCTTATTCCATATACCTAAGTCTCGCTTCCATAAGTAAGTGATGGAACCTTGAGTTGTCACTTCTTTAAAAGATGTAGCATATATATTTATTTTCTATCTGCGTAAACTTATCAGATCCCTAGCGTATATGTATGGTCATATAAAAGTAATAAGTACCTATAAAAGTAAACGTAAACATTATTTGAGTAACTTAACAACTTTGAGGCATCAATCACGATCGACTACCTTGCCAAACTCGTATTAATAACGGAAATTATAATCAAAACTCGATTTTTTTATTATCCCGATCTGTTCGCCTTGTACTCGTTCTACTATTCCTCCAATGGTGCCAAAAATGCTAGATGAAATTAGTTATTTTCTCGTGTTTCAGGGGGTCATCTAGGTCAATTAAGTGCAGCAACAGCCTTGCGACAAAAAGTGGACACTGTTACTAGGTGTAAAGGCCGTGAAGATGTGTTTGTGTTTATCGTCCGAGTTCGTTGGTAAAAAACCAGATGACCGGACTTGGAGGACAGGTTCACCAACTGTCGTATCTATCATCACGCCTTTTATCCCAAAAGGGGTAGACAGAGACAGTCGAATGCCATTTGTTACGATCCTGACATACCTCTTTTGCTTCTTTTATATTTATCATACCTTTCATACAGGCTCGCGGTGATTGTGTGTACTTTTAATATTTCCTTAAATATTGACAACTCGCCAAATGTGGATACTGTTACTAGCGTCACTGCTGGCTACACCGCCATGTATCAAGGCCGTGATGTTGTGTTTATGCTTCAAAATCCTGCTTGTCCGTCTTTAACTCAGCGTTATGATATCACTTATATGTATTTAGGTTATTAATTTGATAAATTTTAATTGTTTAAATGCCACCTGAATCAGAGATATGCTCGCCATCTAGTATTTGGTAACTTATGGCCGGGGAATATATAATAATACGGACATATGCTGTGGTACTTATTATTTTAAATGTGAAATTTTGAAAATCGGGGAGGAAAAGTGTCATGAATTATGAAGCATCTTACAGCCATCAGAAGGCTTTCTGTGTAATTTACTTCCAAAGGGTGGAAAATGTACAATCAGCTCCAAAAGTATTTTATTTTTTTTATTAAAACTCAAAAACATAAAAAGCTAACTAACTTCTTTTGATGCTCAATGTACATAGAACGGTGTCACAAAATGTCCGAGCGAGTAGCTGCAAATTAAGGGATCTGCTCAATCAACGTTCAAAGTAAATGACGGGATCAAAATAATCAATCTCTTTCATCTGCAAACGATTGGAGATATGCTTATCAGGAAATTAAACTTTTTGTTTAAGCACAGTTGGAAAAATTGTTCGTTTGAAAAAATTTAATTACTTACCTATTCACTTCTTTCATCCGTTCGTTAAAATATCAATTTCAAATTTCAATATCTCCTCTTTATTTTAATTTATAAAGATTTACCCTAAACCTGTAATATTTAACATATAACTGTCTGTCTATCTGATTTTGAAAATATTTTTTACCGGCACGGAAGCTAAAACCAGACCCCACAAGACAAATATTCCTCATTTAATATATAGCTGGTGATATTTTGAAATAAGTTCTTATTTTAGTCTACACTTTGTCGGGATAATATGTTTTTTTTATTTATAAAACCCATTTCCCGAAACGGGCATCGAACTACGCGAAAATTTAAAGACATTATTAGATGTAGATACTTAATTTCAATGTTAAAGATAAAAAGTTGTTATCTCAGTATAGTATCTCCAAAAGTGTCGCTCAGGAAATTAACATTGAGAATAAGATGTAGATTGAACGAGAATTATCAAGATTGCATTTTTTTTCTCTACTATAAAATTATATGTTTGCATTTGGTACCATATTCCATATTTTCCAGAAAAAAGCCGAGGCTACGTAATTTAATCCCACAATCCTTACACACATTTCATAAATTAAAAGGATTTACTTCAAAGGTAAAAAAATGTTAATTGTGTAGTTAAAATGAAAAATTACCCCGGCTTAATATCTGGATCCATTACTCGGACTCTAAAGTATATCTTGACACCACAAAAAACTACACGTGAAGTGCAACATGAGATTTATTATATTATGGAAATGACATTGCAAACACTTTTGTCCACGTAAAATTGCTTCTGTTCCATTAGAGTACGTAGACAAAATCTCAGTTAGAAAGAGAATGATATAATTTCCCATAGTGACAAAGCAGGACAAAAAATAGCGTCCGGTCCCTTTTGTCTTGCTTTATCTCTATGGGACATTATATATCTCTTTCTAACCAGGCAATAGTATAAACGATATATGTCGATTTTTCGAAAATCACTAGCTATGAGCAGGCTCTCACCACCATTATGCCTACAGGCCGCCATTCATGTTCATCCGGCCCTGTTTCTAATAGAGATATTCTCTCTACACGTAGAGGTCCATAGGCCACAAGTTTTGGAGCACAAAATTTGTTTGAGATCTTATTACAAACTTATGGGAATAATCTGTTATTTCAAAATTAAACTCAATATTATAAATCAGTACCTACCTATCTTTTTAGAAAATTTATCAGAATAGTATGATGATTTTTTTCAGTAGTCATACCTAGTAGTATCCAATAGTGCTCTTTATTTCAAAATTTCGAAGACAAAAATCTATTTTTGGATACAATATTTTTTAATAAACCCGTACCTAGGAGTACCTACTAATATGTTTACTGAAATTTTCTATAATTATTTTCTCAGAAACCAAATAATGATAGGTAACAATAACGTACAAACGTAGGTACTCATTAACTACATACATATTTATAAACCAGGAAGTATACAATTTGAATAGAATTCAGAAACCACTTTTGGAAATTTTGGAGGATAGATGAAGATAATTTAAAAGATTTTTTACGTAAATTCTATTTGCAAAGTGAATGACTGTGTTATTTTGTTATTACCTCTACTACTAACTGTATAATCGTTGATATCTATACTAATAATAAATCTGAAGAATTTCTCTGTTTGAACAAACTAATCTCTGGAACTACCAGTTGGATTAAAATATTTTTGCATTTGATAGCCCAAGATATAACATCACACTACGACCCATAGGAGTGGAGCAGTAACCATTAACGCGGGTGCAACCGCAGACACAGCTAGTGGATATACTTATACAATTTAAAATAATAACACAATGATTAAATAATTTAAAAAACTCTATTTAAATAATAGATGTAACGATGGGATTACCACCTCTTATTTTTAATTTGGGCAACTCTAACCAATATATAACCACTGTAAAATAGAAATGCTCAGCCAAAAATGCCCGACCAAGGCATACGAATTTCTGCCTGGACATACTCGGGCCAGGCAATCTATGGTCGGCATTTGTGGCGCGAACCCAGATTTTCCCCTACCAGCTTTCACTTCATAAATAAAATGGGGTGGGTTTTGTCACTTTGTTTTGTTTTTATTTCAATTTATAACGCCAAAGTGTGAATATTCGTGTAAGTTCTTACTACCTAATTACCTACGAAATACGAAATTATACTTATAAATTGTATGTATACCTACCAATTCTACACGAGCGGGCTTAAAACATTGGAATCAAAGGATATAAACAAAATTCTCAAAGAAGAGAAACCCCACACTTCATTGATTTACTCTAAACGAAACACTGAAATAGAATGAGCCATTTGTTAACAATAACAATGTGGGATAAAATTGATGCGAAGGTTCGATTCAAGGACAGGACCGTGTGAGCCTATTACAACCTTATAACTTACAATTAATTTAACCCCCTCGGGGCACAGAAGGTTACATCAATTTTGTCATCCGTTATCTTCACTTTCTCCTCCCTACGCAGAGAAGTATGACAAATCATCTATCAAGCAAAAATCTAATTCTACTTAGTTATGTCAATTTACCTAAAAAAATATATTAGTTTTTTTTTCTTCACGAAACCGTAATACCGTCCCAAGAGTACCCAGTGAAAGACCAAGTCTCCCTCTTTTAGCCGATGGTATTTGTGAGGCTATAACTAACGAACGAGTGGCCAGTTCTGTTGAAAATTTAGGATGGAAAAGCCTCTAAGTATGGTCTGTCGGATTATATACATAAGTTTTATACATACATAAGATGTTAATATTCGATAAGATGTTAAATAAACTAATAAGTTTCATTCAATAGGTTAATTAACTTCACATTTACAGTTGTTTTTTACAGATTATCCATTCCAAACTGTTAGATTACAAAAAGTTGTGCTTCTTTAAAATGTAGGTTTATAAAACTAAATTTCCTCCCTAGCTTCGCCCGTGGAAATTATTGAAATGTGACAAATGTGACTACCTATTTAATATCTAAGAGCAAAAAAATCACATCGATATGTTACTTTGTTTTGACGTAAAAAAAAACTAACAAACACACTTTCACATGTATATCTATCTATAATCACGCCTTCTATCCCAAGAGGGGTAGGCAGAGACAATCGAATGCCATTTGTTACGATCCTGACATACCTCTTTCGCTTCTTTTATATTCATCATACCTTTCATACATGCTCGGGGATTGTGTGTACTTTTAATATTTCCATCGATCAATACATTTTTATATGTTCTACAAAAGGTCGTCCTCTGCCAGCATTTCCTCTCACTTCAGCTATATAAACCTTTTTATTCCTTCATTCTTTCAACGTGTCCAAACCAGCGTAAACTACTTTTATTATGTTTTTCCTGATGTGGTCATTACGCTTTATATCACATTTATAAAATTAAATATGTACAAAAAACAATGATAATTTCATGGAAAACTAAAACACATTCCGTAACCCCTTTTTCAATCATTTTATTCCTCTTGCCTTGATATATCTTACATGTCATAAAACTTATTTTTGTGTTTGTTTATTTACATGACTTCTAAGGAACCTCTGATCTTAACAAAACAAAACTTGATTTCGTCAAAGGATTTCCTGTTCTTGTTAAATTATGTATTTAATCTGTTAATAAAGTTTTTTTAACTCATTTAGAGTTGTAACGCCAGTTTTCAAATTATATCAAATCAACATAATTCTATGTTTTATGAAATTCGTATATATATGGTACAATCATTTTTGTTTATCAAGGTAATGTAGTAGTTTGATACGATCCGTTTGGATTCTTGAAGTCATTTTAAAATAAAATCCAGTTTTGGCTGGAATTCGGATTTTTAGTTTTATTTCAAGCAAATTATATGGGACAATATTTTTCTTTTTATTTACTTCTGCTTGTCTACTGCCTGCATATGATAAGTTATATTTTCAATTAAAAAAATTACTTAGGTACCTAGTAACTTTTCTAATAATAGATTTCCCCCTAAATACCATTGATATCCATATATGAATATTTTCGCAACGTGGCCAGGTAACAATGTCCACGTCTAGCAAGTTGACCATAATCATAGTAGCTGCAGTTAATTAAACTAGAACTGTCACTTCATATTATTTTCGAGAGTTTTTTTTATTTATAGAGTTATTATGATGTTCTATAATTATATAACAAGTAATTTTTGACGTCTGAAATAAGCGCCAAAATATATTAAAAATAAAAAAAAATTTAAGGCAATATTAAAAGTACACACAATCGGCGAGCATGTACGTGTATGAAAGGTATGATGAATATAAAAGATATATGCCAGGATCATAGCGAATGGTATTCTATTGTCTCTGCCTACCTCTCTTGGGATAAAAGGCGTGATGATAGATAGGTAGCTGGTAGATAGATAGATAAAAAGTAGGTATTCAATAAAAAACTTTATCTACTTCTTACATAATTCGACAAACTTAACTAAATGTCCATCTCAAAAACCTAAATAGAACAGAAACGTGATGGGCTAAATGAGGAAGATTTGTCTTCCGCTGGGTACCCTGGGTCCGATAACATGATAATAAAGACTCGACACACAAACAACAAAAAAGTTAATATCAAGATTTGCCAATAACAAACACCGCATCTCACATACAAGTACAGTTTTTATTCTATGTAACAAGATATAAAGTTTTAGGTAAAAGTTTTCATCATACATATGAATGACACTTAGGTATGTCTATCGCCGCTTTTCAAGATTTATGGTATATTACAATTTTTTATAACAAAAACTTTTTCTTTTTTTTTCATGAATTAGTGAAGAACAACTTGGTACTCTTGTTAGATAATGCTGTTTTATTAAGTTTATATCTATTAGATACTGTCACGATCCATGTGTGTACTTGTACATGTGAATTTTGTTCAGGAGGAGCAAATTTGTGATATGCCTATAAGTTCACAAAAATAAATCATAAAATATTAATAAATACATATTGTTGTGGGCTACAGATTGTGCAGCGTACGCCCATCATCTAAATTCTTTCAGGTTAGATAGGTAATTCTTTTCCATCATTTACATACGAGTAGTTTTATAACTAAGACATACATAATTATAGTACATTATGATACAAGGGTGCTATGTTGGTTATTACGTACGAGGCGGTATTATCAGCGCGAGCCACCACAATGCAACGCGTTTCATACGATGTTTTTCAACACACTTGCGAGGAAAAAAATAAACTACATCGAGTCAAATTAACGTATTCTTCGCCACTTGAAGTCGACATTATTTATAATTAACCACAAAACGGCGAAAATATCAACAAATATTTATAGAAATGTTTTGTTTTTTCCCGCGTGACAGATAAAGCACGGGTAACTTCGCCAAACAGCCAACAAAGTCGTGGTTAAAAAAATAAAAACTGTAATGCGTGCTTTGTGGACACACATACAATTTGCAATCTTGTACGAATTTAACTCCATTGGGTTAAATTTAACTCTTGTGCTGTAATGTTAAGAAAAAAACGCGTGTATAATATATGGGATTATGGGTCTAAAAGTGAGGTAATAAGAGTCACGTTACGAGCAAGTGTGTTGAAAAATAAATAAACGAACTTATTATGTAAAGGTATATCATAATTCTTCGTACTTTATTTTCTAAAAATTAATAGTATTTAATTAATATTATGATAAGTCTATATAAAGAAAATATATACATACATAAGTCGGTGTACATAGATCTAAAAACACAGTACAAGGTATAACTTATTGTGTAAATGTGTAACTATATAGTAAGTATTATTTTTTGCTTATTTTCTATTGGAAATCTAGGGAACAATGTACAAAATACAATTACAATATTTCTAAATAAATAAATTACAAAACAACTGATCTATCGTTTATATGTAAATTTCAACAAGTTGTTCGAACTAGATATTTGAATGTTCCCTCAGAGGTAGTTACAATTCACTGAAAGAGGCACTTGAACTTCAAAGGATCTTTATTGGTCTCAAAATGATACTTTACATATATAATGTGCGTCCACAAATTAAATCTGTTTGATATTTACATACTGCGTTTATATTTAGCCGGTTATCCATATATTTTAATAGGACTATTGTGAATTCTTAAATATGTATTACTATAATATAAATAAACCAACACCGCTTCGCATGGGTAGAAACCTGTTTATATTTCTCCGAACCTTCAACTATACCTATCTTGTACAAAAAATCATGTCGATCCGTTGCTCTGTTTTTACGAGTAAAGCCGACAAACAAACACTCTTTCAATCTATATATAAAATTCTCGTGTCACCGTGTTTGTAACCAAACTCCTCCGAAACGGCTTGACCGATTTGTATGATTTTTTTTTTGTATATTCGGTAGGTCTGAGAATAGGTTCATTTTTAGGGTTCCGTACCCAAAGGGTAAAAACGGAAACCCTATTACTAAGACTCCGCTGTCCGTCTGTCTGTCTGTCTGTCTGTCCGTCTGTCACCAGGCTGTATCTCATAGTTAGACAGTTTAATTTTTTGTTGCCGCTATAACAACGAATACAAAAAAAAAACAGAATAAAATAAATATTTAAGGGGGCTCCCATAAAACAAACGTGATTTTTTGCCGTTTTTATAGATAATGGTAGGGTTAGGGGTAGGGGTAGTGCAGGCAAGCCAACGTTTGGGCAGGACGTCTGCAGGGTCCGCTAGTATTAATACAGATTTTCAGAAGTAATTGCTTGCATGTCCACCCTAGTATTATACTCTTGAACCCTTACTCTATCGACTTTATTGAATAAATAAATATTCAATCTCTTCTACTTTGATATGATCCGGAATAAGAGGTATTCCCAGACAGTAATTTTTATAGAAATAGTTTACCGCCCTGGATTGTCGCTTCTATCACGACTTTTATTCCAAGAGGGGTAGGCAGAGACAATCGAATGCCATTTGTTACGATCCTGACATCTCTTTTGCTTCTTTTATATTCGTCATACCTTTCATACATGCTCGGCATGTGTGTACTTTTAATATTTCCATCGATCAACATTTTTTATATGTTCAATAAAAGTACACCTAGGTCGTCCTCTGCCAGCCTTTCCTTTCATATTTAATAAATAACTTATAATATATTAATTTAAAATAAAATATATAAGGAACGAGAGAAGTGATGCAGTTTTTCAAAATTTATAAAATAAAATCTCTGAAAGTTTTACCAAAATTAATTCAGCCATCACTGAGAGGAGTCGATGGTTGGGAGTTGGACTTGAAACCAGGAGGTCCCGAGTTCAATTCCTGAAGTTCCTGAAGTGCCTGAAGTGCCAGAAATTATAAGCACCAATTGTCTTCAAAAAGATAATATCTGCTTTAATCGACTTCTCGTGCTTCAGAGGGCATGTAAAGCCTGCACCGCACTTTTTATAAAAATAACAGAAACATCTGTTAAAGAAGCGATATGTAGGTTTTTGGGCCCATTAAGTTCAGCAATAGGCTAGCCACCTATTTTGTTTCATATGAACAACTGCCAAAAAATGGACTACACTGTTACCAGTGTCTCTGGCCTTACCGCAGCTATGGAGGCCGTGAAGACAGAAAGACTATACGGAAAATCTTTAAAAAATAAAATAAAATATATTTTTGATGTGTAACATCTTACCTCACGCTTTCTTGCAATCTGTGGGAGTGATTTCGTGAAAAGGGACGGAAGTGTGTAACAGGAAGCCGGGGAAGCGTGCGTTATTTGATTTGACCAATGAGCGCGCGCGATGGTAGAGTTGGCCGTCAGAAGGTACCAACCCATTTTCCGAGAGGTTGGTGAGCGTGTACCAAGGTGAGATGTTAGATATTATACATCATAATGCGACTACTGTAAAGGCTCGCTCGTTTTTTTATTTTTACTAAGTTCAATGAAAATTATCGGTTAGATACTGACAGCTTAGCAACTGGCACGAATCGTATTTGACAGTTCTCTTAAATTATTATATAACTAACTATAATAGTAGTTTATGAAAGTGTTGTATAATGAGGGGTATTAAAACACGTACCGAGCCGCTAAGCGAGGTTTTTAATAGTATCACACGAGTGTTTTAATACCTAGTTATATGCAGTTTCATATACTACTTTATCTACTCTCGTACATTGGGATTCAACCTACTAAATAAAATATCCACGAAAATCAGTAACTACAACAAAACATATTCAATGCAATGAATGGTGCAAAAACCTAGCACATCACCGCGCATGCGTCAAAGCGGGCGCTGTCATAGACAAGTAATAATTGGAATGAAAACTTTTTTGTAATGTTATAAAAATAAAAATAATTGATGGAACCTCGTTGGTGATATAAACTTTTTGGATAAACCTGTATCGTAATGGTAAAAAAATTACTTTATAACATTATTTTGTTAGAGAAATGTGTTATAAAGTGATTTTTTAATTTTATTTCAGTATTGTGTTTCTAAAGTATGTCAATATAAATTCGTTTTGAAGTTTATAATTCGAATTTTAAGATATGAGAGTATATAAAATATATTAAACTTTACGATGTTTTTTTACAATAAATAGTCGTATAAATGCTCATATATGCTGAATCATTTCCGGAAAACAACAAGGCTATGTCGGCTATGGACGTAACATTCACATTATATATATATATATACTCTTTGTAATTAATGAGACGATGTTGTTGGATGAAGCAAAAGAGGTTTTACAGTGGCACGCCTCTCTGCCTATCCCATTGTGATGCAGGCGTGATTATGCTATGAAATTCCCTTAAATACTTACCTATCCCTTTAATTATAAATGCTGTACAAAAGTTATCCATAGTTAGCTATGTCTCCCTCTAACAAATATGACAATCAATATGCTAGATAGATAAACATTGTATAACTTTGTACAGCGTTTAAGGAAGTACGTATGTCTAAGTAAAGGAGTCAATAGTGCTTCGGAGGGCACTTCTCGCACTAAGAACATATAGAAATGACACATCTAGGTCCATAAAGTGCAGCAACAGACTTGCTACCTGTTCCGTCTAATATGGACAAATGGCAAAAAGTGGACACTGTTACTGATGTCTCTGACAATACAGCAAGGTATAAAGGCCGTGAAGATGTGTTTGTTTTTTTATGTATGTTTCTAAATACCTACACCTTGCTTAAACTACACTGATTTATATTTTTAATCGTTAAATTTAATTTTTAATTATCACACTATCGTATAGGCATTTCCGATATCGTGTATATTGTCCATTTTACAGTAAATTTTTAGGTTTTATGAGCTAATAAATTAAAGTCATATTTTATAGCAGATTGTAATAAAACACTGTTTGTGTAATTTATTTTCGTACTCTATAACAATAATTAAATAACTTTTTTTCATGAATTTTCGTGGAAATGTATAATAATTCCCTTCATTTACAGCACCCGCGGGAATCGTGTTGCCAGTCCTAATACACCGTCGCATTATTTCCCACCAGATGGCACCAAAAAATTAGCATCCAATCAAATGTATGGGAAATAATATAGTTTGATTCCCCTCGTACAAAATATGGAGCGAAATTTTAAATTGAAACGTTTTGTTTTTTACACGCTTTAAATTAGCTAACTTCACCTGTATTTAACTAAATATATAAACAAATCTAGGAAGTTAATTTTAAGCTACTTCTAAAGGGGTGTTGACAACTTTTATTAATATTTTCAAACTATAGCTTTTTTCTTTCTTCGCGGGTTGCCTTACAGCTCTCGAAACCGTGTTACGGTCCCAGAGTACCCAGCGGAAGACCAAGTCTCCCTCTTTTAGATGACGGTATTTGTGAGGCTATACTATATTTACTGTGCTCTAAGTGTGGTTTGTCGGATTATGAAATTATAGCTGTATAAGTTTATTATACCTAATTATTATTATTTCTATAAAATCATGTTATTAATTTTCTTTAGGGAGAGTTCGCGCGGTCTGCGGGGTGAGCATTTTATTATATTTGACGTGACATGTTTTGTTTCGGCCGAAAGGCCAAAAACGTTCATGTCCCTACAAGAGCCAGCCACGGAATGCACGGTCCGAGATTGTCCAACACGAGAATGCCGAGCAAATTTGCTTTGTCGGGCAAAGAATTTGCCCGTACATTGTTGGGTTGGAACGTCTCCGCCCGTGCAATCCGTGGCTGGCTCTTGTAGGGACATAAACGTTTTTGGTCTTTCGGCCGAAACGAAAGATGTCACGTCTATATGCTCATCCTGCAGGACGGGGCGGACGAGGCGGACTAGCCGCCGCTTTACAAAACACTACACAACCACGTGGCGCCTGTGTTGGCTAGAAGACGGTTACAGGTGAGAACAAGGGTTAATTGTTAAATGAGGGGCTAATTTAGCGCTAACTTTTTAGGATTCCTAAGGCTCCGCGGTCTGTCACAGAGCTGTATATTTTGAACCGTAAAGACACATGAAATGTTCACAGAGTATGTATTTACTATGGCCGCTATAACAACAAATAATATAATTAACTTTAAAAAAAAAAGTGTACCGCTTTCAAAGTTTGCACTGAAAACTAAGAAATAATAAATATTTCGTCGTAGAATTTGAAGACGGTTGGTGCTAAATTAGGATACAAAATTAAGTAAACATCTAAGAAGATAAATATCTGTTCAATATTATATATGTTTGTACTGATGATCGTAGGTTCCTAATGAATTGTCTAGATTAGTGAATTTGGGAAGTAAGTTGTTTTTAATTTGGCACCAACCGTCTTCAAATTCTACGACGAAATATTTATTATTTCTTACTTTTCAGTGCAAATTTTGAAGGCGGTACACTTTTTTTTTAAAGTTAATTTATTTTTCCCTTTTAAGTGATTTTGCTGCCCTGAGAGAAAATAATAACGCAAATAAAAAAAAATGGAAAAATAAAAAATAAAAACTGCTGTGGATGGGATTTGAACCATATGCATCCTGAGCTGCACTATACCATACACATACCTTTAGCCGTTAGACCACCGTCGATACAAAAATTGACAACTTCGTGTCAATAGCAACCGTTGCTAAGGCTTTTCTCTGATACATAATTTTCAGCCGTAAACAGAGACAAATTACTGAATTTCTGAAAAACTACTGAACCGATTTTCGTTATATGTCTGTGAGATAATGTCGAGAAATTATTATATCCTTAAAAAAATAAGTCGTCAAAATCGGTACATATTTCATCGAGATTGACTTAAAAGTCAGTTTTTTCAAAATTACTGAAAAACTAATGAACCAATTTTTATGACATAAAAATGGGACCAATCCGGAAGAATTATCTGTCGATTAAAAAAGAAATCATCAAAATTCATAAACGACGAAGTTATCCGCGATAACACATTAAAAAAAATATATACGGTCGAATTGGCCATGCTAACTTTTTGAACAGAAACGAAGATCTCGAAACCGTTTCGAGATATAAGCTTTCAGTACAATTTCTATTTATCAGATTTTAAATTAAGTCTATACTTTTTAAGATATTCAATAACAAACAATAACCTTAATTTGACCGATGTATGACGTCATCTTAAGCAGTATGAAAAAATGATACCTTTGCCTACAAAAAAGGGCAATCGTCAATCTTTGAATGACATCTTTATAAATTATATTTTACGTGTAATTATTTTCTTTGTTATTAGGACATGACGGGATGAAACACTATTTACTTGCCATTGTAAAAAACTATTCAATTTAAATAAATATAAACACGAGTATATAAACAAGAGTAATTTTTAGGTTAGTCGACCTTGACTGACGTTTGCTTGACGTTAATTTGATTGACTGTCACTTTTTATGAGTAGTGGCCAAGATTATAATCCTGTTCTAAATTCTTGTGACGTCACGTTTACTTTTCGCGGGTAAAATTTGTAAAATATATTAAAAATAGACGCAATGGATAAAAAACAAAAATATCGAAATTAGTTTCTTAAAATGGGCTATATTTTCAAAACAAATTATAAAAAAAGTATATTATAAATATGTAGCATGGCCAATTGAGTAACGTCTTTTTTTTGAAGTCGTTAAAAATAAAATAAACTTAAAATTAAAGGGTCATAATTATATAAGTTTTTTTCGGCGTTATTTAATGGCAATACATACAAAAGTCTAACTAGTATAACTATAATGCATACTTTTAACAACTTTTAACAAATAATAAAAACCAGTCAAGTGTAAGTCGGACTCGCGCAATTTTATTTTTATTAAACTATTTTTATTGTACTGTGGTACGGAACCATTCGTGTGTAAGTCCGACTCGTACTTGACTGGTTTTATTTTAAGCTTGTTTACGAGATATTAAGCTTCAAAGTGGTCTCCAAATATTCCTTCGAAATTTTTTTTTAAACTGCTAAAACTCTGAAAAAAAAAGGAATACTGCCCTTAGTAAATACTTTCTATGAAAATTATAACGGGTACCAAGACAAATAAACTTTCCGAAATACAAAATAAAATTCATTTTATTTATTCACACTACAAACAAAAATCTAAAATATACATAAAAAATCTTAAAAACCTTAAATACCTTAAAACTAAAACGAAAAAGAAAAAGGATGGAGGAGTGAACCTCCTCCAGCTCTGAAGAAAATCCAATCGTGCCAAGAACACTCGCTGCGTTACCCCTTTGAATCTCCAAGCTTATGCGGCGAATTAAAAAACTCTTAGCTCGGTGATCACCAGACTTTTCGATGAGAAGTTTACCAATTTTATCAGCAAACTTCTTGGAGTCTGATGACCACGGACTAAGAGTCTCAACCGCAAAAGCAAGAAATTCAAAGTGATCTAGCAGCGAGGAATACTTTTGAATTTTTAATTTTTATTATTTTTTTTTTTTAATTTAAACAACAAAATAAAATATTATTGCAATCGCAACATCGTTGGTTGGAGCAGAGACTACGGAACCGTAAGTACTATGCGTTACTATGCACTTGACCGCTTCCCCTTTATTTAGGCACTTGTAAAATAAACTCCATGAGTTCGCTTCAAACTCGTCGTCTACCGATATAAAATGTAATACTGTTGTTTTATTTATTGGATAACAATTACCCGCTTTATTACATACTCTTGGTAATATAATCGGTTAGTAAATTTAATATTCGTGTATTAAATTTTCTCGTTTAATGGAGCTTCGTACATCTCTGGGACCATAAATCTTCATAGTGAGTGTAATGACCTTGAGGTATTTACAATATTTTACTATTATTAAACAAGACCTATTTTTGTATTTGCATGTGTTGGCATGTAGTAACTAGAACTAACTAATATTATAAATACGAAAGTTCGTTTGTCCTTCTGTCACGCCAAAATGGAGCAACGGAAGGACGTAATTTTTTGTTGGAGAGACGGAAAGTGACACTGTAATCGCGCGCACGCGAGCAGGATAAACACAGTAGGTAAGCGATTCAACGTAAGCGATAATTTAAAACGCAATTTAAAAAAATCTTATACAACATAGAAATATTTTACAATGAAACGATAGATAAAATTACCAAAAAAATATTCATGTTAATTTTTGTAATGGTACCATCTATATTATAGCCATAAAATTTGATAAATAAAGTTTTCAAAGGATTTTTTCTATCGAGTAAAATTTTTCTAAAAAAATTGATTTAAAATTGGATTTTGATGACTGACTTCCCCTTAAGGTGGCCACACATTCGTCCAATCCCCGGCGCGTCGCCGTACTGTCCACCGAAACCGAGCACAGTCTCTTCCAATTCTTGTAACGAACGGTCTGCCTAGATCATACGGCGGCCGGAATGGTAAATTTTCGGTGCGATGCCGGACCAATGTGTGGCCTACGTTAGTCGATGGTCAAAAAATCCACGGGCGAAGCCTGGGCGGAGAACTCGTACAAAATATATTTATTAAGATATGTTGCCAATGACAATTTTGTTCACCCGATCCCTATCTATGGAACCTTTTAAAATATTGATATAAAACAAATCTACTATGATGACTGAATCTTTAATAAAAATCCAATATTTATGAGTATTCTTTTGAAATCGCAGATAGACACTTCAATTTTATTCATGGATTTGGTTCCACCCATTATTAAGGCTCCTATATCCATATTTTTCTGGGATAAACAATTCCCAATTTCTCTGTAAATAATACTGTGTCACTGTAATTTAGTATATTGTTACTTATTTAATATATCTAAGTGTAATAGCTGTTATTTTTATCAATGGATTTTATTGAATAGGTAGGAAATATGTGTAGTTAAACTTTGTTAATAAAATAATTATTATTTTGAATTTTCAATAAGTTACCAAAAAACGCAAGACGTTTAGGGTAATGGTTAAACAGCACTTTTAATAAAATATAAGAGCTTTGTGATAGATTATGAAAGAGAAAACAGGGGCAAAATAATCATTTATTTTAACACCCATATATCCTATTCAATAAAACCAATTGAAAAAATAACGACTTAAAAATAATTTCGCTTAGATATATTGAATAAATAACTATATGCTAAATTACAGTGAAACAGGTGGATTATTTATAGAGAAATTGGGAATAGTAATATCTAGGGCTCTTATAATGTCTGTAAATGTCATATTGTCATGAATAAGTTAAGAAATTCTTATGTTAATTATTTCAAAGTCCAATGTTAACCATCTGAACATAACCAAAACGTCATTGAATTTTAAAACAAACAGCTACATTATCTCACATCATATTTTATTTAATTATATTACCAAGTTACTCAAACATTTGGTTTCTTTGATATTTTGAGGATGATTTTTAAATAATTGTTTTGTTACACAATAAAATTGTTACACAATATCATATTCACGGCCTTTATATCATTCAGTGCAGCCAGAGACACTAGTAACAGTGTCCACTTTTTGTCAGGTAAGTAGTTTGCAAGTCTGTTGCTGCATTTAATGGACCCAAATGATCAGGTTATTATCAACTTTTTTATTAGGTCCAATCCAGGTTCACAAAATATCATTATAGTACATCATTAGTTACTATTATAGGTAGATAATACCTACCTACATACAATTTTATTTCAACAACCTACCATGTCAATCATACTACTGTGAGTGCTACCAATAACTAAAAAAAACCTAGTCAAGTAGGTATGAATGAGACTTGCACACCGAGGGTTTCGTACAAAATCTTTAATATGATTAATATGCCCGCTTTTCATTTTTTTTTTTTTTTTTCTTCACGGGTTGCTTTACAGCTCCCGAAACCGTGTTACGGTTCCAGGGTACCCAGCGGAAGACCAAATCTCCCTCGTTTAGCCGATGGTATTTGTGAGGCTATATCTAACGAGTGGCTAGTTCTGTTGAGATTTATTTAGATGGAAAAGCCTCTAAGTGTGGTTTGTCGGATTATGTACATAAGTTTGTTAATTAAAAAACCCATTGGTACATGGTCGGGATCCGGGATCGAACTCGGGGTCTGTCTAGTAAATACCAGACGTCTTACCCTTATTCATAAATTTCTATAACCAAATGAGGGGTAGGCAGAGAGGATCGAATGCAATTTGCTACGATCCTGACATATTATTTCGTTCGTCTTCTTTTAGTCAACACATCTCACAAACATTCAAAAATATTTATGAAATTATTTTAAATAGCTGCAGAAATATGACTTTTTTTTATCTTCACGGGTTAACTTACAGCTCACGAAATTGTTACCGTCCCACCAAGTCTCTCTCTCTTTTAGCCTTAAAACTCTTAGAAGTAGAAAACGCCAGAAATTGTTATTTATACATACATAAATTGTAATAAAAACTGAAACCAACGTCTCAACATAAGATTTAAGTTTTATCATTGTCTTCTGAACCTTAAAAAAACTCCCGCACATTTTACGCTCAAAGCCTTCGCAAAGTGTTTCATAATTTGGAGAATATTAAATCTGCAACTTTTACTCATGATTTACTATGCATGCAATCACTTACTGACATTGACCCAGCCAGATATCATTCATAATAATTTTGAGGACGCTGGAACCCTGTGACTGGTTAAACCGGTTCGCTATAACTTATAAGAATGCGTTTTTCAAATTGGAATAACTTTCTTTTATTTGCTTTTATTAACTGACTTTAAAAAAGGCGAAGGTTCTCATTCGCTGTTTTACCGGATTGGTCCCAGGTAAAGTGGGAAAAAAACACTTTATTTGAGCAAATGTAAGAGACAAATGAACTTTTTTTTTGAGGATTGTTTGAATGTAGGATATGTATAACAATAATGTAGGAACTTTTATGAAATATGTATTTTCATTATTTGTCACGATAGACTATAGGTCAATATTACTCGAGATACTTTTAAGTAAGTAAGTTTACTTCGCAGTCCTAAAATTTTAAAACTTAAAAAAACCGGCCATTCCTTATTTTCCCCTTGAGAAGTATGCCACTTGTTCTATTATACTCTCCTTCGTGGAACAAAGCCATCTGTTAAATAACGCAGGCAAAATTATAAAGTACTAGCTGATTGCCTGCTACTTAGTATGCGTAGTACAACGTAGTACTCTTAGGTAAGTAGAGTGATGTTAAATAGCCTATAACTTTCCTAAAGAATTGGGTTATCAAATGCAAAAATATTTTTTCAAATCGGTGCAGTAGTTTTTGAGTCTATAGAATACGAACAAATAAACAAATATTGTTTTTTATATATTAGATAATACCACTACACTAAAATATTTCTCAAATATTTATCTTATATTCTTACAATTCAATTAGCAATTTTTTAGAGGCAATACAGCAAATATTCGAATCTTAATCATCTTTAAAAGTAATTACACAACCGGTTTCAGATTTCTGAAGTTTATGATCGGTTAGACACATATTAATATCTAAAACCAGCAAAATGTGGTTTTATATTGTGATCTTTATGTTTTCTATCTGGTTATTAATAACTTTGAAAAACTTAACGGTAATGCCTGATTCGATTGTAATGTTCATACTACAAAATCTGTGGTTTTTATGGTTCCGTAGTAAATCAATTTATGTAAAGTTCTTTTGAAATAATTTACAACCATTTTTGATAACAAAAATCTGAAAAAATAGGATACTGCTCTTACTGCCCAGGCAAATAAACTTTACGAAATACAAAATAAAGAGCATTGCAACATCCTGGGTTAAAATTGGAACATATATAACGGAACCCTATTCTTTACACACACGGTTTTTTTAATAATAAAGTGTAGTTAATGTCTATTAGCATAATTAAAAACATTTTAAACGTAGACCATTTAATTTTCAGAGATATTATTCAACGCTCCAGGAACTGAAAAACTCAACTCCGAATATAAAATAAGTTTCACGCTTCAAAGATTAAATGACTCCAAAGGTTTGAGAATGACAGGAGGGATTTATTTATATTTCCACGAACAGCCTCATCTCCCTAGATCCCTAATTAAGCAGCACTTGGTTACGAAACCTGCATTCTCTCCTACTTTTACCTTTAATTAATGAAATTTGTAGACTCTGGTTTCAATATTTGAATATTTACAATTTAATCTCGTCTGTAAATTAAATCAAATGATTTATTTAATATGAAAACTTGTATTACGCAATCACGCCGTTAGTTCTTAACGAATTTGAATAATCGGTACTGTATATCATAGCAATTATACCTTGCGTGGCCAAAAACCCTGATAACAATTTCGACATCAGGGAATCAAACCCGGAGCGCCGAACGCAGCAGGCAAGGTGACTATCAAATCAACAGTCTTTATTGGGACAGTATAAGGAAATCTTTATTTAGAAGAGATGTAAAAAAGACATTTGTAATTTTTGTTCCAAAATAAAATTTAGGTGATTTTATCATTGGTCAAGGGTATACTTATTATTGAAAATTAAGTTTTTTTTCATAACCGAGGTAAGAATTAATTCATAAAGTGTGAGCAGCAGAAGCATAAAGTTAAAATAAACACAACAACAATGTAAATAATGAATTACTGTATTTGTTATGTGCATACTTCGTAAACAGACAATATTTATAAAGAACAAATAATAATGTTATGCACTTAATAGTTAATACTTAATTACAATTTAATTCATTAATTTTGTACTCTTAGGTTTACAAACTACATAATGTCTCATTTCAAAAATGTCCACAGGTGAGGCCGGCGCGGAAAGCTAGTTACATAAATGCGAATTCTCGTTTGTTTGTTTGTTTGTTTGCCCTTCTTTCATGTCAAACAGAACAACGGATCGACGTGGTTTTTTTGAACAGAGATATTGGGAGGGCCCGAGAGTGACAGCTACTTTTATACCGTAAATCCTTCAGGATAATTCTTACATTACAATTCAAAAATAATATTTTTAGAGATACACAACGAACGAAGGGGACGAAGATTTTTTCATATTTGTCTACTTTACCTAATCTAAAATGATATATCATTTTTCTGTGACAAAAACATTTGTCTCTACAACAATATTCTTTACTAACACATAGGGTCTGTCCGGTTATTTTTAATACTAACTGACAAGAATATTTGTATTTATTTTTTATATTTCTAAATTTTAGTCCTGGCAACCCTACCCTACATACCAAGGTTTGGTAAAGTTTCTATTAGCAAGAACAACCAAAGTTTAATGTGATAACTTTGTATATAAGTTACATTTAAAGTGATCGTAACCAACTATGTTCATAAATAATGAAACATTTTGTAATAACTGATATTTAAAATAATCAACAATCAATTAAGAGCATTTGTGTGAGAAAGTTCTTTAAATTTTAATTAAATTACCATTTCTGAAGCGTTTTTTGACTTGTCCCTTAATCAAAATATAATTAATGCACGACCTAAATTCCATTAGGGGTAGATGGACCTTTTTAGGGTATTTTTCATAAAATAACAGAAAAATGGCTGTTACTAAGTATATCGCTTCTTTTTCTAATAACAGGAAATTATCCTTTTTAGTGTTGCGTACAAAAAGGGTTTAAACGGAAACCCTATTACTAAAGCTCCGCTGGCCGTCCGTCAGTCCGTCTGTCTGTCACAGAGCTGTCTTTTGAACCGTAATAGGTAGACACTTGAAATTTTCACAGAGTGTGTATTACTATGCCCACTATAACAACATATAATTAACATTAATAAAAAAACATATAGTAAAAAATTAAAGGAGGATCCCCAAGAAACGTGTTTTTTCGGCGTTTTTTTGTTCGATGTTAATAATGGCAATACAAAATAACTAGTATAATTATAATGCAGTTTCGGGAGCTATACAGCAACCCGTGAAGAAAAAAAAAATTCAACAATTAAAAAGGGTTTGTATATGTTTGTATGTATGCAATGAATGGACCTTATTTATTGCACAGAGATTTATACCGAGAAAATATCTCTTTCGTTCAGGAAACTGTTATTGTAATTTTGGCACATTTCAAAAATGTAAGTACTCAAGAACAGCCGGGGCCGATAGCTACCTATAAAGGTATAAAGTGCTATAAAGCAGTGAAAGAATCTTTCAAATCGGTCCAGTAGTTATCGAATTATTTTCATATAACCCCAACTAACCCGATTTTCCCCAAAAATCCATCACCGAACAAGATCAGACAACATCAATCACCGAACTCAACTGATGCGAGACTAATGTGGTAGTAGCTGAGATTAAATACGTAAAAGTTAAATAAAACTTTGTACTATTGAAATAAATTATATATCGACGTACATTTTTAAATCAAATCAACTGAATGGATATGGCATCGATGGGATGTGTGGGGGCACTCCAAGAGTTAAAAAAACAATAATATGCCGTTTGGTGTAGGAATTCTAGGTCCGTGAGGTTCAAATGCCAAAATCCCCACAACTCATCATCTCTGGTGACAAGAGGGCTGACACGGTTAGGATTACACCACGACTCACGAGATTATCAAAAAAATAAGCAGATTTTTAAAATATTTTAATTTGTAGATAACTTAAGTAAATAATGAAGAGATTAAGGGAAATAATACTTTGTCCTTCTTACATACTATGGGAAACAATCGTGAACATAAATTATGTAGGTATCTAATATTTTAGTTACACGTAGTAAAACTTTTCATTAGTAGACAGTCTACACTTACATTATGATAAGCTTTCGTGATATGTCAAGACTTCTTTAAACTTTGTGGCTGTAACATCTTTAACAGTGGTTAAGCAACCGCTTTACACTAAGAGGCCCTTTTGATTTTAAAATAGGTAAGTAGGTGTCAATGAAATATCATCATCTAAATGAGTATGACGTTTGTTTTAATTGGGATTATTAAAATTAGACGTCCTAGATCGCCTTTCACACAATTAACATTTTTTCTAGAGCTCGCGCTACAAAATAGATAACAACGAAACCTAAGGCAGAATATTGGCGGAGGGGGAGCTCGTCTATGGATCCTTCTTAGTCTTAGTACTCTATGACTCATTATGATGTAGAATTAAGCACTAGTCTATACGGAACTTCACCCTAATTTCTAACGAATGCTTTTCAGCGGAAAATTCATAGAAAATGTCGGACCAACGAAGTTCAAATTGTTCAAAAATTAAAGCTTGTAGCCCTTCTTACTATTATCTATTATTTTCAAAAGAAGTGCGGTTGGTGTTCAGAATTTGAATTCGCTCCTCCCGGTTTAAAATTCCAACACTTCAACCAACGCGCAACGTTGCGTTATGGACGAATATCCGAGATCACGCTAAATTGTCTGAATTAAAAGTTGACTAGAATAATTGAGATAGATATGCTTAAACATAAAAAAACACCATACATTCGAATTTTTTTTAGTCGCTTAAAATTGTTATTCTGTTCAACATCAATTTGAACACTTACGACTTGGGTTTTGTAAACACTTTGTTGTTTTCTCTTGATACAAAATAAAACATTCCTTATAGTTAACACAACAGGATGTACTAATTATATATCTTAATATATTCAAATTATACCAAAATAAAATTTTTTGTCAATCAGATGTCTAAAAGTGTCAACTGATTTCATCAATGTATGTATGTAAATAAGATGTAAATTCATCTGGTTTTTATTTAAAAAGTTATTTTTGTCAATGTTAGTTCTAAGATAATTGGGTGTTGTATTAATTAAGCATATATATCTAAATAATAATGCCTTTTGACCTTAAAAATATTTAAATCACACATTTCTTAGGGCCTCTTTTACAATTGTATATAAATTTCCAGTGAGTTCCTGAAATTTCCAAGTAAACTGCCGAATAAACCGGGAAAACCTTTGGTTCGTTTTACAATCGTTGTGTACGTATTTTAACTACTTACTTAAATATTTTTGTACAATAGGTAACTAAACTAAACTATAAAATTGAAGACAATTTAAATGATATCTTAGGGAGGTTCTGCAAAATAAAAATCAACTAAAACGTGTAAAAAATCGCAATAACTCAACAAAAAATCGGGATTAAAAATAAATTAATGTAAGAGGGTATACTAACCTGTTATTGGGAAAATCCCAATCCAAGTCAACTTTATATTACAACTTTACAAGGTATATGTATCGAGTTTTGAATTCTTGATGTGGCCGGTTCCACACACATCAATGTTGTCGCAAATATTACCAATTAAAAATAACGTTGAATTCAGCAGTTAATTAATATATTAATCAAATTATTAATTATCACTAATGGTTTTTTCACTAGAACAATTATTTGTCATCAAATGACGCGAGTTCAGTTTAATATTTGTTCAGAAACAAACATATTAATTTTCACTTTGTTTTTTTATTAAATTACATTTATTAAGCTACACAAACACATTTTAATAAGAAATTTAATAATTTTACTAAAGTTTTCTGTTAGAAAATATTTCGTAAAGACAGCGGCGTTGTAGAGGCGGTCGTTACGCGACTACATCTCTGTAAATCCGACCAAGAACTGAATCGTGAAGCATCGGAGCGACCCTAAGGTCAATGTCAACCTCTAGCGAGTCACTTCCACTTGCTACCAGCGACTTTTCAATGATACACCAAACTGTAAAAATCGCTGAACATGCCAACACAAACATGCCGATATAAATATATTAACGGAACTATTATATTCAGGAAAGAGTCTAATCTCGTGAAAGAAAACAATATATGTTTACATTAAAATCTTCCGGATCATCAAAGGAATATTTTTTTGGATATTTAAAGATTTTGCATGGAAATTAAATTTATATTTAAATGACTATTTACATCGGAAGGTTTTCCTCGCAGTTCTTATTCACAGCTTTTTATAACTTCATCAAGTTGCCGTGCCAATATACATATTTATGAAAGTATATTGTTATGGAATTTGGAATCATTTGACCTTTACTGTGGTAAGAATTTATCTTCTCATGCATTTTGTGTGAACTTACAAAGGTACTCGAAAAAACTCTTTTCACTTGCTTCTTGTTCTAAATTGACATGATGATATTAATTTGTATAAATTATGTGGGGCCTTACCTACATATAAATACCCTTGCTTTCTTACAAATAAAAATAACGGCGGTCCTTGTATGGACTACGTAATAATTGTTTTCAATATTTTTTCTTAATTGTAATAATTACACTTGTTTGTTTGGTATGAATTAGATTAAATAATCCCTATAAATACATATCCCAAATATTTCTAAGAAACCCGTTCCAACATTTTATTTGAGATGACTATTAAGTAAATTAAAAATTCCATTTTCATTATTTTTGTGATAATCGAGATAAAACTTGTTTCCAGCTTGTTTCCAGCATAATAAACCAATTTTTTATTTTGATAAATTTTAGTTTGAAGGTTGACATAAAAATTCTGACTGGTTTTAAGCAAAGAGGAGCTGTTTTTAGGGTTCCGTACATCTTCGATAAAAACGGAAACCCTTTTAGGATCACTCTTGTGTCTGTCTGTCTGTCCGTCTGTCACAGCTTATTTTCTCCGATTCTACTGGAAGAAATAGTT
This sequence comes from Nemapogon koenigi, assembly GCA_963924495.1. Lineage (NCBI taxonomy): Eukaryota > Metazoa > Arthropoda > Insecta > Lepidoptera > Tineidae > Nemapogon > Nemapogon koenigi. The sequence continues at coordinate 3,158,553 of OZ004637.1, forward strand.
GAAACTTGGTGCATCGTGCATTAGCTTTTCTTATAGTTTATAGGAAAACCTTAACGGTACGGAACCCTCAGCACGCGAGTCGTGCTCGCAACTTGGCCAATTATTTATTTAATGTTTTTTTATTCGCCGCATAAACTTGGAGATTCAAAGGGGTAACGCAGCGAGTGTTCTTGGCACGGTTGGATTTTCTTTAGAGTTGGAGGAGGTATTCTACCTTTGATTTCTCCACCCCTTTTCTTTTTCTTTTTATTTTTTATTAAATTTATATGTACTGCTGTATTTTTATAAGAAATAAAAACTTAAACAAATAAAAAAAAATAAAAAATAGTTACTGATAAAAAAATAAAGCCTATGTCACTCACTCAGGGATATCGTAGCTTTCTTTAGTGAAAGAATGTTTAAAATCGATTCAGTAGTTTTTGAGTTTACAAATCAAAAATCAAATTTTTCTCTTTATAATATTAGTACATATTTAAAAACACTCACGGATAACCCAAATTCAGGTAGGTAGAGCTTTAACGTCTTTAATGTCACAGTGATCGAGTGAAGAATTATTACTGAAATACTGTAACATCTATATTTTTCTGGGATAAACAATTCCCAATTTCTCTGTAAATAATCCACCTGTGTCACTGTAATTTAGCATAGTTTACCCATTTTACCTATTCAATAAAACCAATTGGAAAAATAACGGCTATTTCACTTAGATATATATTGAATAAGTAACTTTTATGCTAAATTACAGTGACACAGGTGGATTATTTACAGACAACTTGGGAATAGTTTCTACCCATATAAATCATGGATATATATAGGAATCTTAAAGTGGATCATAATAATGTAAAGGAAAAATCATAATGTCATTGTCAGATAGATTCAAGTTTACCTGAAGTTTCAGATAAGACAACTGCTTCTTGAGATTCAATTTAAACTTTAGAGATCCACTTTCATTTTGCGATATTTTTCAGGATTTATTTATAAAGGATAATATACTAAGGTACCTACTTGTTATTTTGCGCGTTATAACTTATATAAGAGTGGTGGCGATAGTGCAGTCCCGGGTTCGATTCCCAATACTATGCACCAATTTTCTTTAAGAATTCGTCTTCTCTTGCTTCGGAGCCTCGGCGTCTGCATTTCATCTAAAAATAACAGGCTTGCAACATGTTTTGTTTATTGGACAACTATCTAAAAGTGAACACTGTTCCTGGTGTCTCTGGCCACACCACAAGGTGTAATAGCCGTGAAGGTGTCTTTGTTTCGTTTTTATTTTAAATTATATAAGCTGAAATGATTTTCAGATACTTGTCGATGTAAATAAAATTAGTATTTAAGTGTCTTTTTTTTTGCAATTACTATTTCTATAACGCAAATATTTCACTGCTCTTATCTTATTTATATCATGACGAGAAATACTGGAAACACTGTCCTCATTTAGCCATTTCTCCTTATTTTTTTTTTATTGTTTGAAGCGTGTATTAATTTTTTCAAAGAATTAATTAAGTATATAGTTTTAATCTAATAATCAAAAATATTTGGTCCGCGTGGCATGGTGGCAAGAACGCTGGCTGCATTTCCTCGCTGTATAGCTATGCTAATTCTCTGAGCGAGAGCCAGCCCTCTTGTCACCCGTAGCGCCGACAATTTTTGGTGTTATATCTTTATAAAATTTTTTGGCACTCGGCCCCATGAACCTAAAGTCTCTACTGCAAACGGCACAAATATATTATCTTTTTCAATTTGTATATATTTGCGCCGTTTGCAAGTCTCTGCTGTTTCGGCAGCTGCCCCGGCTCTTATCGCTGTACTCGAGAGATGTGAGGGCGCCAAGGTATCAACACAAGTTGCGTCCCATACTAGGGCCCTCCCCGTCTCCCAAGGCACCAGCGTCATGCCATCCGGTCTCTTGCCATCATCACGTACAAGACCACAGGGTTCCAGCATAGCTGGTACGTTGATGGTGGCAAGAGCCCGTTTAATAACTTCATTTAAAGAGCCGTGGCGCGAAAAACGACCTCCACTTTTTTGGCAGCAAAGTCCATGGAGGCCGAGAGCATTGACGTCGCTACCACACGGACATTTATGTGGCATGCATATCGATGCCCCAAGACGTATGCCAGTTGCGATTCTAAAACTATTATTGTCTAGTAAGGTCCCAAGGTTGGTTGCTGGTATTGTATGAAGCCAGTAGCCAGATTCCTTTTCAGAGACAGCTAATAGGTGCGCTTTATCAATATTATTTGTGAATTTTTGGGCCAACTCTTGATGGATTTTTTGCACTAACGGGGCATCCCAAAGTTTTTGTACATTTGATTCCTTTGGGATGTCTTCGTTAAGGCAAATTGATTTCCATGCTTCAACTGCCTCTGATGCATAGGCCAATTTTATAGATGAAGATTTTAAAATTTTTACGGATGTAGAATAGGCACTATTTACAGAGGACAGGAAATCAGGTAGAGCAATACTGGAAATTTTGCGAACTCCGATACCGCCTAACTTAATTGGTAAAGTTGCTTGGTTCCAAGAGTTATTGTTAAAGTGTAAATTTAGAATTTTCTGTAGAGTATCTTTTAAAGTTGTATCGAATCGATCTAATAGGTTTGGGAATTTCCAGATTGGGCTTGTGCGTAAGATATATGTAAATTTGGGGACGAAATGGCAATATTTTAGTATCGTATATATGCAATGTGAGAATTTAGTAATGCCAATCTATTTGAATGATCCGAAAATTTTTGAAATTTTGCTTCTAAAAGAGGTTCGATACTTTTTTCTAATAACGGAGCTCCAAGAAGGTAAAGTGATTCTTTGTTAACAAGTTTAATACCGGGTGCAAGATTGTTATTTTTTTTTAAAGTGGTTTGTTTTTCTAAATTTGATAATTTATCAGAAAGGAAAATTTCGCATTTAGAAAAGTTCAATTTTAGGCCTAATTTATAAAATTTTTCATTTAGTAATATCAAATCTTTGAGAACTTCATTGGCTTCACCTCCTAGGGTTCCGTCATCTAAGTACCAAACATTTAATTTAGAATTTAGAGATGATATAATGGGGTGAATTCCTATACTAAAAAGAGCTGGCCCTAAAGGATCACCCTGTTGAACGCCGACTTCTGAACTTATAACATGATTTCCATATAATAATTTAGAGGGTGTATTATAAGATTGCCAAACGTAGGGATAAATTTTTGGGGTGTTTTTATTTACTTCTTTCAACAGGGCTACTCTATCTAATGAATTGAAAGCATTCCTTCAGGTAGTACATCGGGGTCCTCAGATTTTATAAAAGTACGAACCGAGTGCACTGCAGCCTCGCACCCTGCTTTGCTGCCAAATCCTATTTGTATTGGTTGTAATTTATTCTGTAGGTCCGAAGCTATGTGTCTACAAGCAAGTTTTGCTGTAAGCCCTCGGAGTGTATTGCCTATGGCAATGGGACGTATTCCTCCATCCTTTTTCTTAAAGGCACATATTGTTGAACACTATAGGTGACAACGTCTGTCGCAACTATAACTGTTAATTCATCCTAACCTAACTAAAGTCAGTTTGCTTTTTAGTTGCACAGATATAGTTGGATGGCCTGAGAGTGACATAGGCTACTTTTCACATATAATCTAAAATTTTCCACGTGCGAATCCGGGGCATTAACATGTAAACTATAAAAAAACTGATCAGAAGTATACAAGCGACGCCTTTACGAACTCTTAAGAAGTCGATTAAATAAAAGCTCGTAATTAATTCTAATCTAAATTCGTTTTATCACAATTTCACTTTGGATGTTTATTCCGGATTAGTTCATAAACAGATACTTACAAATATTTTTACTTTGGACTCAAAGTAAGATATTACCCTATATCTACCAGAGCACACAGCTTACAGTCACGACTGAAGACAAATTCAGTAAAGAGGGGACCCAGTGTAAAATCTCACTCGTGCAAAGAATGCTAAGCACCAATTTTGTTTCGGAGGGCACTAAAGTCGGCGTCCACTAACCAAAACTATATATAACGTACAATAAAGCAATCTAGCGATCATTTCACAATGTCCGGACCAAAGAAGTGTTAGCCAGAATAGCACAGCCAAAAATACCCGACCCAGGCATACGTGAAAGCCGTGCACGAATTCCTGCCCGGGCATTCTCGGGTCGATGATACTCGGGCCGGGCAATACATGGTCTTGTAGCGAAAACATGTCGCGAACACAGGTCGCAAATCCATAAGATTTCCCCCTATCAAAAATCGCTCAAAGCGCCTTCGCGTTTTCACTTCTATACTTCAATACTTAATGTTCGTAATTTATACCTCAGGTCCATTAAATGCAGCGACAAGCTTGCCACCTGTTCTGTTTTAAATGGACTCCCTAAATGTGAACAATAAAACAACATTTTATACTGAGAGCCTTCTAGCTGAAGTTATCATCATTCTAAGATAGAAAGACTGAAGTATTTTGAGAGAGAGAGATGGGCATCCCTTATCAGACCTTTCTAAACGTCACCTGCGTATCCAAAATTCATCTTCCTATAATTCCCAGAAAAACTGGGGTGGGGAAGGGGCTAGAAATATATTACAGTCACATAAATATATATAGATATATAAATACCATATAAGCTCTTGGGGAGTAATTTTCTTCTAGATGACACCTTAGAAGGCTTTTCTAGTAAGATAAATTACCTTTAGCTCCTCGAAAAACATTTTTCTATGACATCCCATCTAATAGAGCTAGGTTAAATCTGGACTAAGCTAGACTAGGCGTTTTCCCGACGGGCCATAAGTAACTGGCACTTATATTTTTTTGCTACATGAAATAATTTCGTTATTTTTATTTATTTTGTCGGATTCCTTTGGTCCGATCGCAGAATTAAGCCATTATTTTTGTTATTACTGAACTGATTTTCATTAGCTTTAATTAGTTATACAATGTCGAGTGATAATTGTTTCAACGAATGCAAAACTAGGTATCTACTTTTTAACTACTGGAAAATTTAATACAGTTTAGTATTAAATTATTCAGAAATAACTATCGGTCCCATGCTTTAACGAGTTTAAAGTGCACAATTAGGTATGCCTATGGTCACTTCCGTCTCGTGACGGTCGGATTTCTAAGTTGCCTCCCCACCGAAGCTTCACTTTAACAATAAATCAAGAAAATCGGTTGTACATCTTCATCTATATATTTGGGAGAATAGATTGATAAAAAGTTTTTTTTCATAATTCCTGAAAAAGTAAACTAAAAAATTAAACCATTTCAAAAGCTAACAAAAAAAGCTGATCGAATTGAGAAACTCTTTTTTTTTCGAATTCACTTATAAAACTACACAGTAGTCTTTCATTTAATTTTTTTAATATATCATGGTTTTATTGCTATTATTGATTTATATATGTGCAAAATCACGTGTAGGGTATATAAGCTATATTAAAATTTCAAATGTTCTCATATTAGAATTAACCCAACTTCGGTAAACACTCAATTTGTTGATCAATTAAAGGTTTCCTAACTTCAAAGAGCCCCAATAAGAGTTAATTAAACTATGGAATAAGTATACCGTCAGTTGTAAAGCTTTAACGGCGCTTAAAAAACTCCGTTTGAATATTTTTACTTTGCTGCAATGCTGAAAAAAAATTATAGCATTAGCTGAATGTGACATATTTGCAAAATACTTGTTACGTCATGCCTTTTGACTCGACTGAGAAATAAACCCCGCCACCTACGATATCCTTCCTAACTAATATTATAAATGCGAAAGTGTGTTTGTTTGCTTGATAATATTTCATGCTAGAACAGAGCATTTTGCTCAGGGGTACTGGGAGGGCTAACTTTAATCTTATTCTTCGGGATAAAATCCTATGACACATTTAAAAAAAATCACGGGCGAAACCGGGGCGAAAAGCTAGTATAATATAGTCGAAACAGCAATGAAACTAAGATCCGCAGATCCACAGCTATATTTTCAAAAACTCCTAGACTCTACAAGTATCTACATAATAAGTTCTTTAAATTTTCCGGGTCAACCGTGATCCCTTTACTAATTACCTTCAAGTGACAATGAAATAGCAATTAAAAATTATTAATGGAACGAGATGAGAAATCTAGACAAAGAGGCACGTGCGTGTCGACACAGCTTTACTCTTTGAACTTTTTTTGACATCATTTCTCAGTGTAAGAATGGACAACAAAACTAGAAGTGGAATGGAGGAGGCAATACGTTGACTTAAAGTATGATATAGGTATCATACTCAAGCCAATCGAGGCCAGTCGCCTTATAGCGTTAAATATGCCTAGATTTCGCACGGATTAATTAAAAGAAAAAAAACTTATATTGGAAATGCTTTAAAGCATATCAAGATGAAACAAACAGCACATATTCGAATTGAACATTTTATATACAAGTTTAAGTATTAGGCAATTATTTTTGTTTTTCTTTTATTAATTATTTTACACAAACCACTCTTAGAAGCTTTTCTATCTAAATATACCTCAACAGAACTAGCCACTCGTTAGTTATAGCCTCACAAATACCATCGGCTAAACGAGGGAGACTTGGTCTGAAAGCTGTAAGGCAACCCGTTAATACAGAATAAGGTTTATTAGTTTCGCCGGCGAATATGTTTTCGACATTCATTTTAAGTTTGAAATAAATCCGACCAGACCAATATTTTTGTCATAAATATCTTTGGAGGTTGAATTTTTTTTTAGTACCTGCTGAAAATATAGGTAGGTACATCATTTAACAGCGTCAAGTCAAGATGCTCTTTACTATTTTTTCATACAAACTTCACCTCGCCTTTTCACCCCCTTATAGGTAAAATCTTTGAGTATATACCAAAGGAGACGTGAAGCGTGTAAATCACCAAACAATTTTGGCTGGGGGGGAGGTAAACGCCTAGTACTAGCCCCTGTACCACTGTATTTTTCTGTCGTTTTATTGTCGCAACGGATTTCACGTTATATGATGATTATGTTAAAATACAAACATAATAATTATAATTAATGATTGGAAACACTAAGTTTGACGCCCTAGATCGCCTTTCCCGTTTAAAACATCACAATTAACTATTTTCCTAGAGCTCTGTCTCGCGACACAAAACGATACCAAGGAAATCTAAGCGCACCTGGTCAGTTTAACTGGTCAAAGGGCAAAAAATTGGCGAAAGGGGGAGCCCGTCTATGGCCCCTCCATAGGCTTAGTACTCTATGGGTAAAATAAATTAAAGATACGACAAATAACATTTCTAAGTATTATTTGTTGTGAGTTCCGCACTATATTAAAATCTCCAGAGTGAGATGTATACAATCAGATTTTTGTCTTCAGTGTCTCGCACTTTTCTTAGTAATAACGCCCACGCTCTTAGTAAGATCGATATTTAATATATAACTGTGCCCTCGGCTTCGTTCGTGTGGAATGAATTGCGTCATTTGTGGTAATGAAACCTGAAAATAAACTTTTCTTCCTTCATTTACAGTTCCGCAACAAAATAATATAGCCACAGTGTTACGAAACCTCTTTCGTGCAATGTGTATGTACGTAGTACGTCAAGTTCTTTTATTATATCTTTATTTATTTTTTATGGGAACCCAATATATTAACAGGTCGCAACCCGATTTTAAGATATAGGTGATGTTTATGTTCCCACAGAACCCACGTGTGTCTAATACAAACTTAAATGAATTGTTATGTAAATCATAGGAATGAAACGTATTACAAAAATAAAAATAATTTGTATTTATTTTTGACTTTACAACACAAAAATGTTTGCTCGAATGTTTGTAAGTTAGTCAGTGAATTTTGGAACAGAAATAGATTTTATCCTGGACTAACCGTGTAGGGTACATTGGTAGCCTAAAACGAGACGGGAGAGGAGCTTGAAATTGAAGTATATTACAGTCACGTGAAGGATACTTCTTTATCCGATTTCGAATGTAGTATATGTATTATGAACGAGTTGATCATAGTACGGTTAGACTTATAAAAATGTTTGTAAATCAAGAAAGAAAGCTGCCTGTGACAAGCTCACTGGTATGAGATAAGAGTGTATAAGTGCCACTTAACCTTCGTCTGGTGAAAAAAGCATTTAACTCGAAAATAGTCAATTTTCAGGAGATAGGATAAATGATCGAAACATGTTTTTATGCTTCCTTATGAAAATATGGATATCCTTCTTTGCTATAAAATACTTGCAACATTAACTTCAACACCTACATAAACACGCTTATTAGATAGATGAACCTTTGTAAATTTGTAAATCAATTTATTCTATGCAACAAAAAATAACAAAATCCAGACCTGGCGAGGGACTAAATTTAATATTCGGATTTCAGAAATGAATGGGTTTCCTAAAAAACTTACCTTTATTATTGAAATATACGCAATCAGAAAAAAAATTTGTAGTGAGTGATAAGTATAAAGCTCCCTGCCAAGAAATAGGGTTTCTCAGGAAAACCTTATATTCATTCTGTGGTACCAAATCAATCTATCTACGAGGGCTGTTTGATAAGTACCCGTTTATGGAAAAAAAAACATTTTATTTTGTATATATGCATTTATTCTTCTACGTAGTCACCTTTTAACTCTATACATTTGTTCCACCTATGCTCAAGCTTCAATAAACTATCCAAAAAGTATGATTTTGGAAAGTCATTTAAATAGGCCTCTGTGGCGGCAATGACTTCGTAATTTGATCCAAATCGCTTACCACCGAGTCATTTTTTTAGGTTGGGAACCAAAAAGAAATCGCATGGGGCCAAATCTGGAGAATACGGGGGGGTGAGGCAATAGTTCGTAGCGTAACTGTGCTAATTTACGCGTTGTCGTGATGAAACACTACTTTTTTCTTTTTAAAATGGGGTCGTTTGTCCTTCAAAACGGCGTCAAATTCATCCAATAAATTGGCATAGTACTGCCCTGTTATCGTTTTCCCCTTTTCTAAGTAGTCAATATGTATAATACCCTGCGAATCCCAAAAAACAGTCGCCATGACCTTTCCAGCCGATGGGATGGTTTTTGCTTTCTTTGGAGCAGGTTCACCCGGTAAAATCCACTGCTTCGACTGCTCTTTCATTTCCGGGGTGTAGTGGGAACCCACGTTTCGTCCACGCTCACGAAACGACGCAGAAACTCCTTCGGGTTACGTTTGAACACGGCTAAATACTGCTCCGAAGTAGTCAGTCGGTTCCGTTTTTGCTCCTCCGTGAGTAAACGCGGCACCCACCTCGCCGATACTTTCCTTATACCCAATTTTTCTTCTAATATGTGTTGTACCCTCTCGAATGAAACGTTTACAGCATCAACGATTTCTCGAAGTTTAATTCGGTGGTCGGCTAAAACGATATTTTCAATTTTCTTAACCATATCGTCTGTAGTCACCTCAATTGGCCGGCCTGGGCGATCCTCATCAAAGACGGTTGTTCTCCCCCGTTTAAACTCGTTATACCAATATCTGACGGTTGTCATAGAAGGAGCACATTCATGGTAAACCGCTTGAATTTTTACTTTTATTTCATCACATGTTTTTCCTTCCAAAAACAAGAATCTAATTACAGACCGATACTGTTCTTTCTCCATTTTGACAATTTTAAGTTCACGCTTTCACTAAATCGCTGTCAAATGAGAAAAAAACAAAAGAATGCCATTTTTTTTTAATTTTCCCGCCTCTGAAAAATGGCTTAAAAAGGTTTTATACTTATTTTCGGCCAGTGATATTAATATATTTAGAAAACGGGTACTTATCAAACAGCCTAGGTATACTGATAATAAATCTGAAGAGGTATTTTGTTTGAATGCGCTAATCTCTCTACCAGCCGGATTTGAAAAAATCTTTTTGCATTTGATATAACATCACGCTACGACCCATAGGAGCGGAGCAGTAACCATTAACGAGTGTAACCGCAGTACACAGCTAGTTAGATATATTTTTTATTTAGTCTATGAGCATCTTTCGATTCTTAAAAGCTGCAGAAACCTTACAAATATTATGAACTTCCTTACACGTGCTCCTATCATTAACCTAACTCTCTTGACCTTAAAACGAAATCAATTCTCGTAAAATATTATATTAGTCAAGTTGTTGACTAAAGTCGATTCATAGAATGTTCAATATAGGTTATAAATCCGCGGCATTTTATTAAATTTTTAGCTCTTTCTGAAAGGAAGCGAGCTTAATATTATAAATGCGAAAGTGTGAACATACTGTCCTTGTTTCACTTCAAAACTGAGAAACGGATCGACGTGATTATTTGTACAGATATGGTTATTTTTATCCCGGGAATTAAATTTTAAAGAACAACTTTTCTACCCGTGCGAAGGTGCTGTTATTTATATATTCTGTGGTTATCAATAGATAAAATGAAAACAAACATTTTCATACGACATCCACATCGCTGATTTTTTTTATTGTAGTTACTACAGTAGTATGTTCATGAATAAAGGCGACTAAGTATTACTACGAACGTCGCAATGGGCGTAGCTAAGGTAGGGCAAAATATAGCACTACACAATCAGGAATTTACTTGCTTTTGCACTGAAGACCTGAACCAACTCTTGTACCATCCTGAAACAAACGCCACACCCATGATTGTGGCAATAAGGTGTTATTCTATCGGTATAGGCAGAGATTCAAGTATTCACAATCTGCTTCTTTACTTAAAAAGGTCAGTTGAATATTACTAGACTATATGTTATTAAAATTAAATTAAGGTTTTGTAAGTTGGTAACAAAATCGAAGAGTGTATTATTTTTAAAATATTTAATCATTTATAAATATTTCATGGAACTTTATTGAAAATATTATTGTTGTTTCTTCTGTTCTGCCCTGATATGTTCATATGATGGGTCTGTATCAGGTAACAAAATGAACTTTTGGGTTATATAACAGCACAAATCGATTTTTTTAAATAATGTTATCCGTCTATGTATTTCTATAAGGAGTTTATTCTCGTTCCTGAAATTCAATTTATCTCGTATATCAATTCACGGTTGATTGAAAATATATTGTTGAAATTTTGAAATAATTCTCACTCGACTGGGTTTGTTACTTCCAATGTTTAGACATCGACTTTATAGGTAATAAATGCTCCTTCAATCATTCTTATAGCTTTTCTGTTATATAATCTACTAGCGACTCCGCCCCTGGCTTCAGCAATTTGAATACCCATATAACTAACTACTTATCTATATTAGAGATAGACATATGCTACCGCGACTTTTTTGTACATCATTTTATTCTATACAATTCCTTCCTACATCATTTTGTTATATCTCAAAACTCGCTAGGGCAAATTTTTCCCCGACTTGATTCACTTATACTGTTAATGCTCAGCTCCTAAACATGAAAGGTCCATGTTTAATACTCGTAAACCTTCCCGGTGAATCAACCTACCTAATAATGAAAACCGCGACAAAATCCGTTCAATAGTTTTTGCGTGTATAGTCACAGACAGACAGACAGAAGCGGCGGGAGACACTTTCAAGAGCTTTCCCGTGACACATGGCTGTAGGGACTTAAAATACCTACTAATTTCGATCGTTGCTACTGAACAGTTATTTTCCTCCAATAGTTCAGGTAGAGCTCCATCATCAGGTATTCCATCTTGGGATAAAAGATAGATATCTATCATCACGCCTTTTATCCCAAGAGGGGTAGGCAGAGACAATCGAATGCCATTTGCTACGATCCTGACATACTTCTTTCGCTTCTTTTATATTCATCATACCTTTCATACATTCGCGGTGATTATGTGTACTCCATTTTTTGCTAATTGTCAGTGTTAATGAAAACTAAAGCAGCATTTCTTTAGTAGATTAGGTAGACATCCAGGTCGTGTTTTCTTGTTGTCCATCATCAAGTGTTTCAAGTCTCCAGATTTTCCAGGATCAAATGTTGTCTTTGTTTTTCAAGATATACACTTTGTTTCCTCCAAATCAGATTTAGCAACAAATAGCCAAACATCTTATTATATCATTTCACACTAATAATATTAGTAGTATAGCTATACTAGAGAATCGCCCTGACTTCACGGATGCTGGCATATTTGTTGGCATGGAAATGAAATATAAATTAGCATATCAATATCATATTTTTAGCCAAAAAAATCAGGCATAAGTTGAGAGCCCGCGCTCAATTCCAATTTCAACTCAGCCATCTTGTCATCGGTTTTGATAAAATATCATAAATAGGCAGCGTCTTGTATGAACTGACATACAATATGTAGGTACTTAGCAGGTTCATGAAAATAATAATTTGGGTAGCTCTTCATGCAATTTTAGATTCTAATTGATTTGTTTACGCACTTTACCATGTCGTGGCGGTCCATCGCGTCGATAGATGTCGCATCGCTATCTGTCTTACAATATTGAAATTGAGACCTGTATCGCGTTAGTGAAAATATTTAATAGATTTCTGTATTCATGAACGTACCAAACATATCGAGGTCCTAAAGTCGTTAAAAATTCTTCCACTGAAAATTATATTGAACATTCCAGTTACCATTGCCGTAGGTACATGAAATGAACATCGAGTCTAATGTTGGTAAGTTCTCTAATATTTGTACCTATAGATAATTACTATATGAAACGTATTTAATGCGAGATATTAATGTCCTTCAAAAACATGCTGTGATCTAAGTATATTGCAAGATAAACGCAAGAGTTTAGTTACAGGAAAAGAATTGTAATTGAACAACATCATTCACAAGTTGTATTTCAGGTTGTCCACTGTGTTTGTATCACAATGAACATTTATTGTTTTAACTAACAACTATTAAGGCTAAATTGGCAAAATGCCCAAGTGCTTTAGACAATAACTATATACATTTCTCGGTATTAAAGTAACTGTTTTAGGATATGTAGTAGTTAGAAGGCAGTGAAATCGTAACAATTCAGGACTATTTATTGCGGAATGTAAGTGCTTAATTTGTTAGGAATGCACTGTGTTTAATGTTTCGTTAATTTAAACTAAGTTTATTCATTTTCATTATTTTACTTATAAATTATTTTTCTTAATTAGTTGTACGTATTCTGGTTTTGAAGTCAATTTTGTGCAAAACCAGCTTAGTTTCTGATTAATTTGTTTGTATTAATTTTTTTGTTAAAAATGTGGTAAGCAATAATATAAAATACCGGTTACGTAACAGCAAGTCGTATTGACATTAACAGGTAATAAATAATAAAATAAATATTAATTGGTCCATTTGAAGGAGGATTAGGAATAACATTAGCAGTCTCCGATAGATAATTGTTGGATTATTGGAATCGATTTTTGTGTTCCGCATATACACTAAATTGATATTGAAATTGAATATTGCTGGAAAACAAGATGAAGTAAATTTTTAAAATTACACGCGCCTTTGTTACTGGCCCCAGGGTGCATAATTGCATATAGGTATAGGCAGAATCAATAAGAAATCACAGAACATTGGAAAGAAGAGTAGAAGTATCATCAAAGCCTATGTATGTAAGTATATGAAAACCGGTGTAACCAAATTTTTGTACTGTAATGACTTTACTGTGAAAAACTAGTTTAGTTAATGATGATTTATTATCCTATTATTAGACAAATTATTAGTGCGGTTATCATTTTTGCACTGAAATATGGCTCGAAATTTATTTGTTCTATCTATGTATATGTTTCAGGGGCAATTCTGAAGATTTGCGGAAATCACACACTTGATACTTCTTTTTTTATCACGGGTTGCCTTACAGCTCCCGAACCCGTGTTGCAGTTCCAGGGTACCCAGCGGAAGACCAAGTCTCCCTCGTTTAGCCGATGATATTTGTGAGGCTATACCTAACGAGTAACTAGTTCTGTTGATGGAAAAGCCTCTAAGTGTGTTTGTCGGATTATGTACATAAGTTTTTAATTAAAAACCCATTACTATTACTAGACGTCTTAATCACTTGGCCACCGAAGCACTTCTATTATTCCTTATATTGTTCTGTGAGAAAAATCTACTACAAACTAGACTTCCTTCTTCCAACTTCCTTCCTCTCTGGGTATATAAGCAAACTCTACCAACTGAGTTCAAAAAAAAACTGATTGATCTAAAAAAGCCGCAGTATATACCGACTCGTATTGTCTGGACCAAATGGACCTAGACTTCATTAACAGTCTTGTATCTTTTATGTTTAGGCGTCCTGCTTTCCATGACCTTCGAATTTAAAGATAAGTTTTTAGAATTTTGTCTGTACTTCAGACACAGACATTTCAAGTTCAAACAAAAACGCTATTATAAGCCCTGAAAATGTATACCGGTATAGGTCAAAGTATTTGAAGTTATGTTGAAAGCGGATTATAAGGGATGCCGCCACTTTCATGGCTCGAAGACTATCTGAACACTATCCAAGGAAACACTTAGTGTGGAATCGAAAACGTGCCTGGATGACATTATTATGTCAGAGATGCCGTTCATATCCTTACATAACAAACTCGTATCTGCTACTTAGTTATTCTTTACATGTTCAAGGGAAAAGTAAACTTAACTTTAAATTAAACCTTTTGAAAATATTTTGTGAGATAATAACATTACCCACCCAATACCCATCCAATACCCACTTTTTTACAAGTTTACATATGATGGGTGTCCCTAATTTCGAGAACCATGCATTTTTCACTGAAATTAAGTATCTGCATTTAATTGTATCGAGAAAGAATATTGGTAGGTATTAGTGAATCAGAACCTGAATAAAATTTATTGGTGATTTTATTTAATTTTTAAACTGTTCCTTTCGCCGTCGAGACGATGGGCCCTTGGGCCGAGACGGCTAAAACTTTCACCCGCAGCCTCAGCAAGCCTCTCCGTCTGGCCACTGGAGACCCTCTGAGCAAGGAGTACTTTGTACAGAGGATCAGCGTGGCACAACGAGGGAACGCGGCAAGCGTACTCGGCACCCTGAGCACATCGTCTACACTATATATACAATAAAAATTTGTAACCTTTTAATAATAAAATTCATGACTATTAAAAAATGATTGTAATAATTTTATATCAAGAGCAGATTTTTGTCTCAAATACCCACATTTTGACTAAGAATAACTATGATTAAAAATAAATGTATGACCTAAAGCATGACGAAATATGTACAGCCTCATCCTAAACTATGGTCATACAATCTACATCACCTTTCGTGGCCAAAGTCTTCCAGATTAAAAGTTGAACTCATGAAACGGCATCAGTGTCCACTTTTTACCTGTTGTCCATATTGAACAGAACAGGTGGCAAACCTGTTGCTTCACTTAAGTTATTTTTAAAATAAGTCCACTATTACTTTATTTATATCTTCCAAGGTTTCCATTAGTCACGTCTCCCGGGAAACGTGTTTCCAGCCCCTATGTACCCAAGTATAAATCTTATATTCCTCGATTATCCGATGAATTGTTTTTTAGTAAATAGTCGATGAGCTATGCTGAAGTACTGAATTAAATACTGAAGTATTTTGTTTCATAGTGTCAATTAGTTTTTCGCTTATATTTATGAACTAGATAATAAGAAAAGTACGAACCGTACGAATAATGTTTCATTCATAGAATACCTAAAATGTTGTAACTTATTCTAATATCATTTTGTAAATTGAATACAAGAGATTCGGATTTTCATTTACATTCAGATGGAAAATTTTCGTCAACACCTGTCTGCAAGTATACTTTGCGTTTCTATTACAGTTTATTTTATTTTGCAAACACTTACTTCTGGATGTTTGCTATTATATTATTATGCCATAAAAGCTAACCGAACTTGGATATAATTTGTCATTTTTGTTATATGTTGAAATGTGGAGATGAACTCATTGAGAAGCACTTCTGTACATCGATCAATACGTAATAAAACTTTGTAACTTCCTTGTACTTAGAAATTCCTCAAAGTTCACTCAAAGAAAGACATTCCATCTTGACGAGGTTCCCTTCATGAACTAATTTCTGTTTCAATAAATATTTGGAGGAAGTCATTTTTGTAACCACTTATATATCTATCTATTCTAATCATGACGCCATTTATTCCACGAGATATAGGCAGATATCAGACATACGATCCTGACATAATTTTTTCGCCTGCTCTATATTCATTAAATCTTTTCTACATGTCCGGCTAGGGGATTGATGCCACCCTGCGTAAGTATATGGTATATATTTTTTTATTTCGCATTTACTATATATAAATTAAAATTTAAACTACATTCCCAATCCCAATGTAGACCGACCGAATAGAGACATAGTATCACGGATAGGGGAATTGTTGTCAAGAGTCTCCTAGAAAAAACCCTAATTTTTCAGACTATATCAATTCCAACATGCGTGTTTAACCACAAGTACACAACCCCATAGGTTTTCCAATTAAAATCTAAAAATAAAAACACATAACCACTTTATTTAAAAGCTAATCAATGTCCGCCAGTTTCCGAAGGTTAGTGTACTGATAAAGAATTGCCCACGAGAGCGTCCATACGGTCCGATCCGAAGACGATGACGGATAACGGACAACGGACGACGGGAATTATTGACGGAAGTAAGTCGTTTGTCCACTAGATTTCAGATTGATCAAATCAAATAAAAGATCTTGTTGTAACTAAAATGAAGAAAATAATAAATACTAATTTGGACATGTTGAAAGAATGAAGGATGAAAGATTGACTAAAAAATAAGCGAAAGGAATTTTTTTTTCGTCACGGGTTGCCTTACGGCTCCTGAAACCATGTTATCGGTCCCAGGGTACCCAGCGGAATATCAAGTCTTCCTCTTTTAGCCGATGGTATTTGTGTGTCCAGTTCTGTTGAGGTATATTTAGACGGAAAAGCCTCTAATTATGGTTTGTCGGGTTATGTACATAAGTTGTTAATTATAAAGAAACCCATTGGTACCTACATGGCAAAAGTACTATCAACAGGACATAAAAAGAATAGTATACGTAGATGACGGATCTCGGATGACGGAACGGACGAAAAGAACATTTACCTACATAAGCTGCTTTTCGGACCGTCATATCGGAAGACGGATCAACGTTCGGAACGGACCGTGGACAAACGCTCTAAGGTTCCAAAAGTAACTGGCCGGAAGGTCAAATAATACAATCGATTTCACGATAAGGGTTGCGTGACCTATCCTGCCTCTCATATTAATACATTGCCTCATGTCGAAGTTATTTTAAATAACATAGTAACAGAAATCCTACTTTAGAAGCCTTGTCAAGCCGTAACTGTACTACGGATTTGGATCAAATAACGGCTAAACGTGAATCTAGGGAAATGGGGGATGCGTAGCAATGTTTTTTTTCTGTGGTGTGATCCTAGTATGAGCATTATGAAGCCAGAAGAATCCTGGGGCGGGCCTGGCCCACCGAGTTCCTCCACACTGTCATAATGTCCTAATCCTAACTAAAATTATAACAGCTAAAGTGTGTTTGTTTGACCTTCTTTCACGCCAAAACGGAGCAAAGGTTTGAATTTTTCACAGAGAGTGACAGGCTACTTTTTACCCTGAGAATGTCCTTTGAGGTCAACAGTACATAATAATAAAACATGACCAAATGTTGTCCAAATCAATTCAATTATTACAGCATGATTGAGTAACAAAAAAGTTTACCCTATTTCTGTTATCTCAACTCCAATAAAAAGCTCTAGAGATTATTACGTCACAGTGGTTTTATTTTTTAATCCAGTCGATTCATTACAAAAATACCTTGCTAGACTCGTAGCCCTCAGCTACAACAAATAGCCATTATAAACCATTCAATAAAGTATGTGAGAGCCACCCTTACAGGAAAATACTTATAGAAAATATACTTGCCCACGTGTCTCCCTCTAAGAAGGTGGGCACAATACAACATAACAAATAGCTTTTGCCGGCGGTTTCACCCGCTTGGATATATAATAGATAAAAGAAATGTAAGAATAATAATTCCCGTTACGCCTGAGAAATAAAAAAGCAAAGCTCTTTGGGCCCTTGTCCTATTTTCCGAGATATAATTTAGCCTATGTTTTATCCAAGTACAGACTAAACTTAGTTAAAATGTCAATAAAAACAAACACCTTTAAAACATAGTAGTAACATCTGTTTCCGTCAGTCAACTTGCAACGAAATGAGTTTCGTTTTCTTAACATTTTTCCTTATTTTCAAACTGTCCATATGATCCTTAGTTAACATTCTTGGCACGTCCTTGAAACGTTTTGTGGTGTAAAACTAACTTTGATAAATATACGTCGCAATAAATACAAGAAGGATTTCTTTATCAGTCTAGACTCTGGACAATTGCACGATACTTCGAAATTCTAGGACAATTTATTTAATTATTTCTTCCTTGTTATTGTTTTTCCGTGGTTATTATTTTAGAAAATAAAGTGACAGTGCGTAATCATTTCCCCACAAACAAACCCCACTTCCCTTCTAGTTCAAGTAGGTACTCGAGAAGTTTAGAAATGCAGAAAAGCCGAATATGGACATTAGATCCACTTTTAAATTTAAACTTCATCCAACAATCGTATCGAGTTGACCTTGAATTGAGGGAGCGGCTGCGGATAGAGAAACTTATATATCTATCATCACGCCTTAATTTTTATCCCAAGGCAGAAACAATCGAATGCCACTTGTTACGATCCTGACATACCTCTTTCGCTTCTTTTATATTCATCATATACCACAGATCGTATAGAAGTTCTGTGTTTCATACAATACAGCTCGGCGAAACGATACTTTTAATATTTCCATCGATCAATACATTTTTTATAATGTTTAATAAAAGTACACCTAGGTCGTCCTCTGCCAGCATTTCCTTTCACTTGAGAATACTTGAGATTTCTAGATTTTAGATATTTTTATTTTTACTATCTGCACTTATCATTCGGCTGACGATAAGACTCCTCCGTTTAGCCAATGATATTTTTGAGGCAACCTAACGAATGGCCAGTTCGAGTTATTTTACAGTCGAAATCTCTGAATATACTTTTTCCAGTTATTTTATTTAAAAAAAAATCATTGGCTAAATGAGGAAGACTTTGTCTTCCACTGAGTACCCTGGGGCCGACAACGGTTCCCGGGAGCTGTAAGGTAACCCGCGAAGAATAAAAAAAAAGCATTGCTATGTATGTCCTGTGATCTGCGCGCTTGAATACCTCCGACGCACTAATCTATTTCTTGAAAGCTAGTAGAAACA
The DNA here is from genome assembly GCA_963924495.1 of Nemapogon koenigi. Taxonomy (NCBI): domain Eukaryota; kingdom Metazoa; phylum Arthropoda; class Insecta; order Lepidoptera; family Tineidae; genus Nemapogon; species Nemapogon koenigi. Next base: position 3,177,680 of record OZ004637.1, read on the forward strand.
TTAACATTTTGTAATAATGTCCACAATGCGGAAACCACAAAAAGTTCATTCGCCTTAAAAATAAACAATTTATCCCGGGCCTGTTTCGACACGCCTCGCCTTCCCTTCAAATGTCGCCAAGAAAAAATTGTACAAGTAATCTGCTAAAAATGCGAAACACGCCCCGTCCTAACTGATACTTATGGCTGTGCGCTGTCTAATATGGAACTACACTACCTACCAAGAAAAGGTATATTTCTAATCGATTTTATCATATACAAGTAATATACTTCCTCTTTCCTTATATATACATCATAAAAGTAACCTCTTTGCAAAATTTCAGCTTTCTAGGTCTAATGTGAGCTTTGGGCTGAGTAGGGGTAGGGGTAGTGGTAGTGGTAGGGTTTGGAGTAGAGGTAGTGGTAGGGGTTTTATTTATTTATTTTATTTATTTATTTATTTCAAAAAAATCCACAGCACTTAATAATATAAATATTTCGGAAAAAACAACAAGTAAAACATATTGCCAATAATGGATTTCCATTATGTTGATGTTACAGAGCACGACATTATATTATTAGATCAAACAAAACAAAGACAAACCATCAAAAGTAGGCAATATAAAATAATAATCAAAATCACAGTCAAAACTACAAATATCAATGTCAAAAAAATTCAAAATAAATCAAAAAAATCAATACAAATTTCAATTATAAAATTCCAAATTAAAAATACAATCTAAAACTAAGAAAAAATAAAATTGAATGAAAATGAATATAAGAATAAAAAATAAAAGAATAGAAACAAAAATTGACCCTGTCAGCGTTTGTGTAGTGTGTGGTGAATGAGTGGGGGGTGTGTGTTATGTGTGTATGTATGTGTGTATGTGCTAACCATCCACACCTGAACTAAGTTGGTTGGAGTTGATGTAGTGGTAGGGGTTGGAGTAGGGGTAGTAGTAGGGGTTGGAGTAGGGGTAGTGGTAGTGGTAGGGGTAGCGGTAGTGGTAGGGGTTGGAGTAGGGGTAGAAGTTGTGGTAGGGGTAGGGGTATAGGTAAGGGTTGGAGTAAAGGTAGGGGTAGTGGTAGTGGAGTAGAGGTAGTGGTAGGGGTTGAAGTAGGGGTAGGGGTAGGGGTTGGAGTAGAGGTAGGGGTAGGGGTTGGAGTAGAGGTAGGGGTAGTGGTAGTGGAGTAGAGGTAGTGGTAGGGGTTGGAGTAGGGGTAGGGGTTGGAATAGGGCTAGGGGTTGGAGTAGGGGTAGTTGTAGTGATAGGGGTTGGAGTAGAGGTAGTGGTAGTGGTAGGGGTTGGAGTAGGGGTAGGGGTTGGAGTAGGGGTAGTCGTAGTGGTAGGTGTTGGAGTAGAGGTAGTGGTAGGGGTTGGAGTAGGGGTAGGGGTAGTGGGAGTGGTAGTGGTAGGATTAGGGGTAGTGGTAGTGGTAGTGGTAGTTGTTTTTACGGACGAAGGAAAGTAAATAGCAGGCAAGCCAACGTTTGGGCATAACAACGTCTGCCGGGTCCGCTAGTAAAAACATAAAGTGATGTGATGTTAATATTATTCCAGATGGACCAAAGCTATTTATTTTATTAGAAAATCGATCGAAAAAACTAAAATAGCGGTTATTTCCACATTAAAAAAATATCCACGAGCGAAAGAAGAAACCGTTAATTTTGTAAGTTACAACAAATTATTTTTTTATTGTGCTGAGTTTGGTAAGTGATAAAGTTTAATGCGACCAAAAAATTACACGAATTGAAACTCTCTAATTTCAGGACACTCGCAGAATTACTTTTAAAACAGATTTTGTAAGTAAATTTTAACTTAGAGCAGTCAGAACGGTATGTTGACGAAGGAGAATGGAGTTCGTGCTGAAATGGAAGCTTACTAATTAATTATAATTACCAGAGGATTTAAAATTAAACGCCTCGCCCCACTTAATAGACATAATAAAGATCTTTTTATTATACAATCATATTTTAAAGACATTTTGTATTCAACTTTTATCATTCTTTGAATATTATGTTTTTGCTCATTTTCAGGGTTCCGTACCCAAATGGTAAAAAAACGGAAACCCTATTACTAATGCTCCGCTGTCCGTCCGTCTCTCTGTCTGTCTGTCCGTCTGTCAGTAGGCTGTATGTCCGTGATAGTTAGACAGTTGAAATTTTCACAGATGATGTATTTCTGTTGTCGCTATAACAACAAATACTAAAAAAACAGAATATTTAATATTTAAGAGGGCTCTCATAGAACGAACAAGATTTTTTTGCTCGATATTGATAAAATTAATATTTAAGGGGGGCTCCCATACAACAAACGTGATTTTTTCCGTTTTTATAGATAATATATTCTCTTTTGTTTTACATATTTAGATGAAGAAGGTGTGATCTGAAAAGCGATTAAGTAGATTGTTTTTGACACTACCAAACAAGTCGCTATTTGAGTTAATTTTGAAATCAATATGCTCCTTAGGTCAAACAGCCACCATAATTTGACATAAGGGGTGAAATGGAATGTAAACGTTGTATTTCTAATACAACGCGTACACAAGGTATAAAAAGTACCCTATGTCACTTTTCAGTTTCCAGCCCTTTATCTCTCTTCCCTTATTGCCCGCTACTTCGTACGCGTTGTTTTAGGAATACAATTCACCTCCTTAGATAGGTAGCGTGATGTTAAATAATCTATAACCTTCCCTAAGAATTGGGCTATCTAAAAAATAAATTTTAAAATCGTTCCAGCCGAGTTAGCATACATTTTGACAGCGACACTTTCGTTTCGGTCGAATGGCCTTGAACAGGCCAAAACGTTCATGTCCAACAAGGACCGGCCAGAGATAGCCCGGACCGGGCATGCCCTGCACAAGAATGCCGAGCAATTTGCTTGGCCGGACAAAGACAAGTACACAGAATTTTCCCGCACATTGTTGGGCCGGACCTCTCGGCGCCGGGCTATCTCTGGCCGGTCCTTGTTGGACATGAACGTTTTGGCCTGTTCAAGGCCATTCGACCGAAACGAAAGTGTCGCTGTCAAAATCTGTGCTAACTCCCCTGTAGTTTTTGAGTTTATTCATTATAGTTTTTGAGTCTATAGAATACGAACAGACTAACAAACACATATATATTTTTATATATTAGGTAGCCTATGTTACTCAGTGATAATATAGCATTCTACTGGTGAAAGAATTTTTAGAATCGGTGCAGTAGTTTTGAATTTATTCATTACAAACAAAAATACAATACAAATCTTTTCTCTTTATAATATTTAAATTTGTCTAGGTATACTAAATTATTTAGTATACCTAGATACATTATATTCTAAATTCAACTCACTAACATTATCTATGCCCGCTGTTTAGTCGAGGTATTTTAAATCGGCCGATTACATCTCATAGACAGCTCTTATCTTGCATTTTGAATTAAACTTAGGAAAATAAAGGAATACGCAAACGTTTTATAATGTAATTTCTTATAGAAAAAGGAAGGAAGACACAAAATTGGAAATAATCTCAATTGCAATTTAGAACCAATAAATTACTAGTAATTGACATGTTTTCATTTTTAACAAGGTACCCTAAATCGAAAACCGTTTCGAGGTTTTCGTATATCTAACACCGTACATATTTTTTCGGATTTTTTTATTACATATTTATCGAAATATTTGAAAAAATCCTCGGGGTGTGTTAAATTCAGACGGATACTTAATGTACCGTTGTGCGCTCTATAATGTAAAAAAAAGCTGTCAGTCTCTCTGACAGGCAAGTTTACAGTTCAGTGTTGCCAAATATTTTTGCAGATGGGAACAAAACAGGAAATTTACGGATCTAGTTTACGAGCTGGAGGGTTAATTTTTGTGGGAAATTAAGTAACAATTACGAGATTTGAGATAACAATATATAATAACAACAACCAAAGAGTAATACAGTATATAAAAGAGTATATATGTACAACAAATAACAAACGTCAAGTCATTAAGTCACAGACTAATAGAAACAAACTTTTTTTTAATTTTGTGTAGGAAAAGGTAAATGCGGTATGCGTCCAAAAACTATATTTTAGAATGAATCAATTTTCAAAATTATTTTTGGGCGACTTAAAATAAAATTTTTGAAAGTACTTTCTAAGGAGCATAAAAAACATAGGGTTAAAATTTTGAAAACTTGTGAATTGTCAACTACGAGTAGGTAATAGCAATGTGCGAGTCGCCTCTTATTCAACGAACGAAAATAAAGACAAATTCAAAGCAGAGTTTCTTTATTAATCTTCTTTCGGTGATACGATGCCGATAAAATCTATTGGAAAAGAAATGTTTTCTCAGAAAAAGCGTCGGAAAAACGTTTTTATATCATAAGTAAAAAAATTATGTAATTTTGTAGAGAGGATTTTTATATTTATTAATATTTGTCTGATAACCTTATAATGTACTTACGTTCTATGTACCAATGTGTTTATTAAAGAATAATCATTATCGGCATGAGAACACAGTTCGCAGAAACCGTAAGTGGCCCGTGATGGTATAAAATGATAACATTATTTATTATTATAGAGATATATTTCTTGTTAATTTACAATTTAGAAGAATCTCAACTCACCGGCCACTGAAACACAGGCTCGCCTAATGCCAATCTTTTTGGATACCTATCGATTTTTGAAGTGAAAATTTCTTTAGGTTAGTTGAGCGATTATTGATGGGGGAAATCTTATGGGTTCGCGCCACGACATGCTTTCAGCACAATACCATGGATTGCCTGACCCGAGTATGCTCGACCCGAGAATGTCCGGGCAGGAATTCGTGTACCTACTGGCTTCCACGTATGCCTGGGTTTTTTTATTGAAAACTTCTTTAGATGTGCGCTAAATGGCTTTTTATACGTTATATAATTATAAATTAAAAACAACTGTTTTCACTTCTGTCGGCAGTCCCCATGACTGCTTATGCCTTTTTTGTCAAATGTTATGTTATTCTTTCTTCCTTTCTTTGTATTCTCGCCCCAACTATTATAATTTCTCGGAAACTGCTGTAACAATTTGGATGAAATTTTGTATTTAGATAATGTTTTACTTTCCAAGTGTATCTAAATAGGTGTTATCCCTAAAAAACGTTTTCACACCAAAAATAAAAGACGTCAAGCAATGCTCGGTCGCCCAGGTAATTGATTATTTAAATAAACGATCAAAGTGGAATAGTAGATTGGAAAATGATGCCCTGAGGCATCATTTCAAAGTGGTACAGCTCATAATTCTTTGAATATAAACAATAAACACTTGTCGTGGCGAACTAACGCGCTAACTAATTTGAAAAACTGATTGGCTTTACCTAAAGCCATTTGGGTAGCATCTGTCAAACATAATATTTATTTGTGGCACCTCAAACTAATGAACATAGGTATATTCCTATATTATTACGTGCCTTCATGAAATAAAATCAAAAAGTAGCTAAAATTCTAAATATTACCTACTCTGGAAGCCATGTACGAAAAAAGCAATGTACCTACCTACAGGAACATTGTCAAACCATGTTCTTACAAACCAAAGATCAAATAAAAATATTTTCGTCTTCAAACCCCTCTCATATACACCCTTCCTTATTTTATCTGAATTTAAATGAAAAAAAGAAGTAATATTAGTGATATATGTATGTTTGTTCTACGCCCGATATATCTTATACAGATTTATGTCGACAACTCGACGTAAATAAACTATTACTTAAGCGAAAGGGAAATGTATAATATTTTCAACATTTATTTCTGTAAAATAAAGCTAATACCACCACCCTATTTCATGTGTATAAACATTCGATCTGACTATAATTTCAAACATTGAAATAGATTCGGTTGATTCAGAAGCGAAGATATTAATAAATTACTACGGACCATTGATAAAGGAAATCTGCGAGAGTTGACGACATATCACCGATACTCATATGTAACTGCAATGCGCAACTAACCTAATTTTACCTGTGACTATGCAACAGCAAACATCATAGGATATTGTCTGAAGGTATAATGGTTTCTACGTCATGTCATGGCGACCAACGCACGCGTACCGCGTTGTGATAGTTGGTGATTAGTCAGTGATTAATAGGGCATATCACAGACGGCGGGATCATCGTACATACCGATTAATCGGCATAATAGGTACACTATAAGGGCTATAATACTTGATATTGGCAAATCATCGATTAACATTGGTGGAGCCATAACAAAATAAGAAGAAGAAGGTATAATGCCAAAAATATGGGAATCTGGGGAGTTAGCACAGATTTTGACAGCGACACTTTCGTTTCGGTCGAATGGCCTTGAACAGGCCAAAATGTTCATGTCCAACAAGGACCGGCCAGAGATAGCCCGGGGCCGAGAGGTCCGGCCCAACAATGTGCGGGCATATTCCGTGTACTTGTCTTTGTCCGGCCAAGCAAATTGCTCGGCATTCTTGTGCAGGACATACCCGGTCCGAGAATGTCCGGCCCAACAATGTGCGGGCAAATTCTGTGTACTTGTCTTTGCCCGGCATAACAAATTTGCACGCACATTGTTGGGCCGGACCTCTCGGCCCGGGCTATCTCTGGCCGGTCCTTGTTGGACATGAACGTTTTGGCCTGTTCAAGGCCATTCGACCGAAACGAAAGTGTCGCTGTCAAAATGTATGCTAACTCGGCAGCATTTGTAACTCCAATCTATAAACAATGTTCAAAAAGTGATGTGACAATTACCGTCCTATATCTAAATTAAGTGTTTGCTAAAATACTTGAAAGATTATACACTATACAGCACTAAGAACATTCTTTCCACCTGAACAGCATGGTTTTTTGTGACAAAGATCAACAGTTTCCAACCTTCTTGTCTCCAACGAGTTCATAACTGATCGTAGACTGTCCCTTCCAAAGCTTTAGACCACGTAAGAGGATTCATGGTATCTAATCTTCTTAAATGGCTCTCATCATTTATATCGAAAATAGATCGCAAGCAGTTGTAATTAATGGCAGCCATTCTAGAAATTAGCGCAGATAGAAAAATTTAAGATTAATCAGTAGATTTGAATAAATTCTTTTATAACCACATTTTCCTGCAAAAATAGTTTAGAATAATTTTTTAGGAGTTTTTTAAGATTTACATCGATTTACATAGCACTTTTTCAGAAATTTTGAAAACTATTGAAAACATTATAAATAGGGGAAAATGAACAAACCGCCACTCGTTATCTAGGTATAGCCTCACAAATGCCATCGGCTAAAAGAGGGAGACTTAAATTGGTCTTCCGCTGGGTACTCTGGAACCGTAACACGGTTTCCGGAGCTGTAAGGCAACCCATGAAGAAAGAAAAAAAATGTTTTTTTCTATTTTAATGTATTTTATTTTTAACTTCTCCTGACAAATTATCCATGCATTCATATAAATTTTAGAGTATTTATCTTTTATTTTAAAGAATTATAGTAATTAATAAACCGCTTATTAAAAAAACTATTAGTCTACTTGAATACAAACGACAAAACAAAGTGAAATGTCTCTATCACAATATTTTCGACTGTTCATTGACGAGCGAAAGTAATGTATCTTTTTTTATGGTGTCGGATAAGTCGTTCCGACAAAATATGGCACATAACTAAGTGTTAATAGTATCGTTTTCTCTGCACCATCGATTCCCTTCACAATTTTATTTCATGGCTATCTAATAAATAACGAAATTTATGTTGTTTACCACATTTCATAAATCCACGTTTTTTCTGAACTCGGACATTGTCACCACTGCTACGCCGCAAGGTAAAAAGGTCATGAATATAATACGTCTCCATTATTATTATATTATTTCTTAAAGATTGTCGAAAACCTATTTCTGGAGCTCATTCAATTATCACTCGAGCCAAAAAGGCTAAGCACCAATAACAAGTGCTTCACGTCTAAATTTATATGATTATTTATCAGTAATTTTGATTAGCTTTTTCCAATTCGCTCATATCCTATCGTATCTTCACAACTTTCTACAAAACAAACACAAATATACACACCATCACAGTCTTTATACCTTGCGACGTAGCCAGAGACACAGTAACAACATTTTCGCAAGCTGCTATATTAAAAAGAACTGAAGACAAGCTCTTCCAGAAGCAAGAAGTTATTGCTACGCATCGATGTTGTTATATACGCCTAGAACTATCCACTGTAACATAATTGTTTAATAGATTATCTATTTTATATTTTTCAGAAGAATTGCGGAGGTGGTTTGCTTGCCCTCTGAAGCATGATTCAATATAATTGGTGCATAGCATTTTCGAGTGAGAATTGAATCCGGATCCACAGTAGGTATATTAAATGAGGATCCGGTTTTTTTAAATTTACATTACATACGTCGCTTCGGGTAGAGCTGTTACGCACTTTTGTCGGTAAATGACGTTATTTGGAATAGTTCAAGAGCATTCAGTTTGACGTTACATTACAAAAGGGATTATATAGATACGAATGTTACGAAAGAGAAGTTTTCGGCTTTAATAACACCAGACACCTTGAGGGCAATGTAACTAATTAAAATTTCATCACAGAATTGGCAAAGCTTTTTGTCGGATTGTTATAATCTAAGTGGAGTGGATCCCGCTTAACGGTCGGGAACGAGCCAGGTGCCCTGTATTAATTGATTTACTTTATACAGCCAAAAAGAAATTTAATTTAATTCCATTTTCAACTTACTGAATATATCCGCAATGTTTTTTTTTCGTAAAGTACCTAAGTAAGTAGGTTGTTGTTAATTTCTTTACAATTTCTGGAGCTGGCCTATAATATATGAATCATTAGTTACGTTATTATTATTATATGGGATTAGGGCTATTTCAGTCTTATACAGAGCTGTATCACTGCAGCCAAAATAGGCTTATTGTGATTTCCCTTTTTCAGTGTTAAAGTTCACTGCAGATACCTATTCCCTTTAGGAATTTTAACAGGCGTTTTTCAGTGATTGTTTGTCAGTACAATGTCTGCAGTCAGCTGGTCTCAATACATGTTCTCCCAGGTGAGTATATATTTTCCGCATGAGAGGTCCACACCACATTCACATAAAATGTGTAGTGCTGTTTACTTTTCCGTTTGACAGAATCTACATGTCTTGATGGTGGAGCATCGTTTTAGATTGAACATGACTGTTCAGTTTGCAGTATCCAGTAAGAATTCTGGTGATTCATTCGAAATGCATGCATGTGTCCCTTTATAAGTAACTTTGCATGGTGCTGTACTGGTGACTTGTGCCAGTGTTGTACTGATTCCATATTGCACCTGTCTATCAGAATCCTTCTAGTGAGGCTTTTAGAAATTCCACAAAACGGTTCAGGTCCATACTGTGTATCCTTAGCCCGGAAGTCAGCAATTTCATTACCTTCTATCCTTGAGTGTCCTGGTACACATTTGAGGATAACTTTTTTTGCTACCCAGTCTGTTCAGTACATCAACGCAGTTCATTACCAGCTTATAGGATAGGAGTTGATGGCCAAGAGAGCCGCCTTGCTGTCTGAATGTATATAAATTTTCTTGTTTATGTAGTGTTTTTGTATATTAACTTCAGCGCATTATATAATTTATTATTAATATAAGCGCATAAATTATTATTTAATTTATGTCATTCATTAGCAATAAAAAAATATAGAGGTTAGCCAGAGAAAATGGCAATAATGCCCCGTAACAGGCTTCGAATAATTAGCAAATTGACGATTAGCTATTTTTGGTTCATGTGAGGGTTTAAAACGTAAGCTCCAGTTTCAACGTCATTGACCCTTATATAAGATTAATTTGTTCAGATCTGCTCTACTAATCCCAGGAGAAAATTCATGTTTCTAAAAAATCTAAACAAATATACTACTTATATAACTTTTTTTCTCTTCACGAGTTGCCTTACGGCTCCCAAGCCCGTGTTATCGGTCCCAGGGTTTTAGCCGATGGTATTTGTGAGGCTATACCTAACGAGTGGCCAGTCATTTATATTATAACTTACTGCAATAAGCAGTGTAGGTACCTACCTACCAGCAGCAATCCAAGTCCTCCAATGTTCAAATTGTTATTATTATTATTTTTAGCATTATTTTGCCTATTACCCAAATTTATTTTTTGTTTTCAACATGAGATTTGAACGCGGTTCCCCATGTACAAGTCCAACGCTCTAAACTCTCTATGTAATCTATTTTTGAAACTGGACACTTTGTAGGACTTGAAACCGCGTTCAATTCTCACTCGTGCATTCGTGCCAAAAATGCTACACCAATTTCCTCAATGTGCTTGATCACTGTTACTGGTGTCTCACCGCAAGGTATAAAGGTCTTGAATATGAAAGTTTAGCTGGTTTATGTGGTTTCACCTTATCGGTCACGAAATGAATGAAATTTAGGACAAAAACTTTTTAATGTCCCAAAAGAAGCTGTATTTCTGAGAACAGTTTAACGACCAAAATTCCTTGACTTTAGGAACTTCGCAACCTTTATCCCTCAAACATTTCTCCAATTTGTACATTAGAAGTTCTCAATATTCCTCGAGATTTTCTCACTAAATTCCAAAAAAAAAATGTGTATTGCATTGTAAAAAAAATACTACCATTGATACAGAATTTATTTCATGATAAATAAGTAGTTCTAGACTTTGATGTAATTGGATGATTAAATACCCCGCCTTTTCGAAATTCCGTTTTTCCTTCTACATATTTTATTGTCCGACGACCAAATGGTTATCGTAAAATCGATGCTAAGACCTACTATGTAATCTAACCAAGGTGAAATGGAATGAAACCTTTTAGGATACGAGTTGTAGGTAAGAGATACGAGCTCAGCGCCGGTTCTAACACGATTTATGACTCAATGCTATAAAAAAAAAAGCACCAATCTTCCCCTTGTGCTTCTAACCTAATACCTACCTAGTAATTTAAAGCTTATATTTAATTTGTAAAGAAGAAACGTAGGTACCTAATTGCGAAATTAACTTCTTTCCTAAGTACTTAAATCTGATTGTGTGAAGCCCCCGGCAATATAGGGGAAGATTGTGTTAGTCGTACCGGTTCCTCATACTTGCACAGAGCAAGTAGAGAGTGCCTAGCGTCATAAATAGGTACAAAGGAAAGATTTTAATTGGACTTCAAGGTGCTATGATATTAACAAAATTAAAAATTATTTTTATTAAGGTTTTTTTTGTTTTCATTATTTAGGTATTGAAGTCGAGGTACCGGGTACAAATTAGGCCTAAATCGTACCATACGATGTTTTTATAAATTTATCGATAATGTGCGGTTTTACTCACTTTTAAATATTGTAGATAATATCTACCTAAATATAATCAAATATATAATGTTCCTTATAATAATTTATTTGTATTTGTGTATTTTTAATTTTCAATGTTTATTAGTACTATTTAAATAAGTAATTGTTAAGATTACATGTGTTAATTGTAGTTATAATTTCGCTTAGGTTGTACCTCTTATGCGACCTTCCAATAATATGTATTTACCTAACTAATTTCTTTTGATAAAAGTTTTTCAAGAAATATGTACTTAATACCTACTACTAACTGAATATTTACCGGCATTATGAAACATTTATTAAAATATTTTTGTAAAGTATGGGTAACTCGCAACCACTTGTGTGTTAGGAAAATATCACTATTGTTATCCTTTACACTTGACTTGACAAACACTTTTGAAAAATATTATTGACAGAATTTATAGCTTTTTTATATCGAAAATGCTGCCCATGACAACCTTTGTAAGTATTTAATATTAATTTATATATTAATTTATATATAAATTTATATATAGGTAGTTATAAAATAATTTGTAACTCCATCTTAAAGAATTGGCAAATCAACAATTAGGTATCATGAAATAAGTAATTGTAGCCATAATAAAAGAAGAAGAACCACGACTGGTCATAAGTAAGGTAGGAGAATATCAGCTCTAGTCAATACTAATATCTATCAAATATACACATAGATAACAATATAAAACCTTAAGTCTAATCTAACTAAAAAAATACTAATATTATAAACAGGTAAAGTTTGTAAGTTTGGATGTAGGGGATAATCTCGGAAACTACTGATCTGATTCTGAAAATTATTTCACTAATAGGATATTATATTTTGTTCGAAAAGCTAGTTAACAAATACAGTGATAATACTTACAATGTATTAAGTATCTAAAGTAAAACTATATAATCACGTAGCACGTAGGTTCACTACAGCAGCTATCCATTATCAAACTTATGTTAATTATACACATAAATGTTTATGAAGGTAAAAGTAGGAAGGCAGGTTTATAATATCTCGAAATTACGTTAACAGGGTTAACAACTATTTTGTTTAAAACAAGCTTTTCCCCAGACAGCTTTTTCTTAGTTGCTGTATATGAAAACAGCAAGACAACCAAATTAAACATAGGTCTCGTCACGTAAAAAGAACGCTGACGTTCAATTAAGAAAAACCTAAAATAATTTTCCTATAATAGTTTGTAACGAAAGTAAGTCATTCTATTCTGAATTAGATCAGTATTTTTTGCGTGAATCTCTTAGAAACAAATAGAACTTCTATTACTGTCAACCAAAGGTAAAGTGGGAAGGTATAAAAATAGTTTTCCATTCTTATAAGGTAAGACCTAAAAATGTAAATTGCCATCCCTACATGGGCGACAGTTTGATAACAAGCCGACAAGCCACCCTCGGTCATAACAATTATGAAATACAACGCATCCCGACATCTCATCCCTTTCAGACAAACTTCTTACATCCTATACTACCCCTTTCATACTGCCCCTTCCATTGTAACGTTTCATAGTTTATTCTTGGTTTGATATTAAGTTTTTAAAGAAAGAGTTTTTCTTTCCTCTAGTTGAAGAAAATAGAGTCCTTAGACAAGTAAAATTACTGTAGGTTGCTTTCCACCTTTTCTGTTTTAGTTACAAAATATTGCTATATTTTATAGAAAACCTTAACTTTTTATTAATAAAACATAGCCTTATATATATAGGTTTTGTTCGCTTTTATAACAGTGAAATATTTTTCAATCAGTCCGTTAGGTATTTTTCTACCACAGAATCTTAGGTATAATAGTACTAAAGTCTTCTACAAACAAGCAAACACACACACTCTCTTTATAATTGACTAAGTTTTAATGTACTTACCTAGGTTAGTGCAAATTTTTTGACTCTATGGTTTCTAGGGCTTCACTAATTTAATTATTTTGTACTTTGCTAATACCTTAATATCTAATCAAAATAATAGGTATCTTTCATTTTTAGGAGTCCATACATCTTTGATGAAAACAAGGAGACCCTCGCTCTTGCGTCTGTCTGTCTGTCCGTCTGTCACAGCTTATTTTCTCCGAATCTACTGGACGAAGAAAGTTAAAACTTGGTACATAAATAATAATATTAAATATGTAGTACTATAGAGTTGAGAGAAAATTTTTTTTGACATGCATCATGTGACATGTCAATTTTTTTATAATTTTAAAACGCATAGTTTAAATTATATCAAAGAAAATATACGAAAATGGATCGTCTCCCCCACAGAACAAAGATCTGTGGTCTCCCCAGACTTTATCTCCGAAACTACTAAAATTAAAAAAAAAAAAGAATATAGGCCCTATTATCTTATAGTTTACAGGAAAACCATAAAGAAAATCCTGTCTTAAAGTTCTGACAGAAAAAATGGTACGGAACCCTCAGCGCGCGAGTTGTGCTCGCAACTTGGCCAATTTTATATGCGTATAAATGGTCGGGGTAAAATCTGAATTTGCAAACCATAAATTTTACACCAAACGCTTACGCAAAAGTTTGGCATATCATTTTCTTCATACGACTAATGGTTCGTGCGTGGAATTTATTTACGATTACCTATACGCAGAAACACATATATTATTAGTTTTTGGGAGGATTCTATAATATAATAACTGATAACAGTCGGTTTAAAATTTATTACAAATTAAATAGCAGTAGGTACCTACCTAGCTACGAGATTCTTCACGCATCTTTCCTAAATTGGTAGGCAGGGAATGTTGCTGCACTTTCCTTGATCCCCATACATTATCTATTTACACACTTGAATGCATGCTTCGAAAGCTTTTTTACACATATTTATTGTTCAAAAGGATATTGGAGAATACCTATTCCATTTACAAATCCATTCAATCGTTACGGCGTGACGTGATTAAGCAAACATTAACTTACCTACGTAAATACTAGTACTTGTATATCAGTTGACCTAAATCAATTATAGGTAAATTAATGGTTTGTACCCTACCACATATCATGAAAGGACAAATATTATGAGAACCCATTCTCGCGTGACTGTTATCCTTTACATTACATTGTCACAATAGGTAATCGAATGTTCCATTTTCTAATCATGCATGCATAACTATCTGTATAAAAGGCGAACGATAAAAATTAAATAAATAAATCTTTGTAATAGAATTGTCCAGCGTAAGTACGGTACTCATAACAATTTATTGTATAGCCATGAAACGGATCATGTTAAAATTTATTTCTCTCCCAAAGTGTCCATTTCGTTTGGTGTTAAATATTTTGTCTTCGTATAAAGGATTTTGAAACAATTTATTGTAATTTTCTTGTAATGTGGAATGCGAAATATTACAGCAATAAAACAAGACCCTGCTCTATTACCTAAGTACTTATGTATATAAATAAATCCCTAGCTAACCTATATCTATTCACTAGCTTTTGCCCGCGACTTCGTTCGCGTAGAATTAGGAATAATGACGTAATTTATGTAAATACGCAGAGATTTCCGTAAATTCCCCGTCAGTCAGAAGTTCAAAAAAGTATAAATTCGGTACCTACCTATAAATTAATATTTTCCCAGTCCGTAAAAATATTTCCCCCATGCCCAGTTGTTTAAAAAAAATATTTTAGGTCAACTCCTATGTTCTCTAGCTAAGTTTCAAGTAGATTCGACCAAAACAACATTTTTCCCCATACAAAATTTTACACCCCGTTGCATCCCTCCTTTATTTTTATTTTTATTTTTTTTAAATCCAAAAATACGTGTTTTATTATTTGTTTTGAACAATATTTGTACCAAGTTTCAAGTTAATAAACGCATGTAATACGATTTCCCTATACAAAATTTTACACCCCGTTGCAACCCTCCTTAAGGGTCGTTTTTAAAAATCCAAAAATACGTGTTTTATTATTTGTTTTGAAGAATATTTGTACCAAGTTTTAAGTTGATACACGCAGGTAATACGATTTCCCTATACTAACTTCTACACCTCGTTGCACCCCTCTGTAAGGGTCGCTTTTAAAAATCCAAAAATACGTGTTTTATTATTTGTTTTGAAGAATATTTGTACCAAGTTTCAAGTTGATACCTACACGATTTCCCTATACAAACTTCTACACCCCGTTGCACCCCTCCTTAAGGGTCGTTTTTAAAATCCTAAAATACGTGTTTTATTATTTGTTTTGAAGAATATTTGTACGAAGTTTCAAGTTGATACACGCAGGTAATACAATTTCCCTATAGAAACACCCCGTTGCACCCCTACGTAAGGGTCGTTTTTAAAAATCCAAAAATACGTGTTAATTATTTGTTTTGAAGAATATTTGTACCAAGTTTTAAGTTGATACCTACACGATTTCCCTATACAAACTTAGACACCCCGTTGCACCCCTCCTTAAGGGTCGTTTTTAAAAATCCAAAAATACGTGTTTTATTATTTGTTTTGAAGAATATTTGTACCAAGTTTCAAGTTGATACCTACACGATTTCCCTATACAAACTTCTACACCCCGTTGCACCCCTCCTTAAGGGTCGTTTTTAAAATCCTAAAATACGTGTTTTATTATTTGTTTTGAAGAATATTTGTACGAAGTTTCAAGTTGATACACGCAGGTAATACAATTTCCCTATAGAAACACCCCGTTGCACCCCTCCGTAAGGGTCGTTTTTAAAAATCCAAAAATACGTGTTAATTATTTGTTTTGAAGAATATTTGTACCAAGTTTTAAGTTGATACCTACACGATTTCCCTATACAAACTTAGACACCCCGTTGCACCCCTCCTTAAGGGTCGTTTTTAAAAATCCAAAAATACGTGTTTTATTATTTGTTTTGAAGAATATTTGTACCAAGTTTCAAGTTGATACCTACACGATTTCCCTATACAAACTTCTACACCCCGTTGCACCCCTCCTTAAGGGTCGTTTTTAAAAATCCAAAAATACGTGTTTTATTATTTGTTTTGAAGAATATTTGTACGAAGTTTCAAGTTGATACACGCAGGTAATACAATTTCCCTATAGAAACACCCCGTTGCACCCCTCCGTAAGGGTCGTTTTTAAAAATCCAAAAATACGTGTTTATTATTTGTTTTGAAGAATATTTGTACCAAGTTTTAAGTTGATACCTACACAATTTCCCTATACAAACTTAGACACCCCGTTGCACCCCTCCTTAAGGGTCGTTTTTAAAAATCCAAAAATACGTGTTTTATTATTTGTTTTTAAGGATATTTGTAATAAATTTCAAGTTGATACCTACACGATTTCCCTATACAAACTTCTACATCCTGCTGCACCCCTCCTTAAGGGTCGTATTTAAAAATCCAAAAATACGTGTTTTATTATTCGTTTTGAAGAATATTTGTACCAAGTTTCAAATTGATACCTACACGATTTCCCTATACAAACTTCTACACCACGTTGCACCCCTCATTAAGGGTAGTTTCTAAAAATACAAAAAATACGTGTTTTATTATTTGTTTTGAAGAATGATTGTACCAAGTTTCAAGTTGATACACGCAGGCAATACGATTTCCCTATACAAATTTCTACACCCCTTTAACCCCTTCGTAAGGGTCGTATTTAAAAATCCAAAAATACGTGTTTTATTATTTGTTTTGAAGAATATTTGTACCAAGTTCAAGTTGATACACGCAGGTAATACGATTTCCCTATACAAACTTCTACACCCCGTTGCACTCCACCGTAAGGGTAGTTTTTAAAAATCCAAAAATACGTGTTTTATTATTTGTTTTGAAGAATATTTGTACCAAGTTTCAAGTGAATACCTACACGATTTCCCTATACAAACTTCTACACCCCGTTGCACCCCTCCTTAAGATTCGTTTTTAAAAATCCAAAAATACGTGTTTTATTATTTGTTTTGAAGAATATTTGTACCAAGTTTCAAGTTGATACCTACACGATTTCCCTATACAAACTTCTACACCCCGTTGCACCCCTCCTTAAGGGTCGTTTTTAAAAATCCAAAAATACGTGTTTTATTATTTGTTTTGAAGAATATTTGTACCAAGTTTCAAGATGATACCTACACGATTTCCCTATACAAATTTCTACACCCCGTTGCACCCCTCCGTAAGGGTAGTTTTTAAAAATCCAAAAATACGTGTTTTATTATTTGTTTTGAAGAATTTTTGTACCAAGTTTCAAGTTGATACCTACACGATTTCCCTATACAAACTTCTACATCCTGCTGCACCCCTCCTTGAGGGTCGTTTCTAAAAATCCAAAAATACGTGTTTTATTATTTGTTTTGAAGAATGATTGTACCAAGTTTCAAGTTAATACACGCAGGCAATACGATTTCCCTATACAAACTTCTACACCCCGTTTCACCCCTCCGTAAGGGTCTTGTTTTAAAATCCAAAAATACGTGTTTCATTATTTGTTTTGTAGAATATTTGTACCAAGTTTCAAGGTGATACCTACACGATTTCCCTATACAAACTTCTACACCCCGTTGCACCCCTCCTTAAGGGTCGTCTTTAAAAATCCAAAAATACGTGTTTTATTATTTGTTTTGAAGAATATTTGTACCAAGTTTCAAGTTGAACAACGCAGGTAATACGATTTCCCTATACAAACTTCTACACCCCGTTGCACTTCTACTTAAGGGTTGTTTTTAAAAATCCAGAAATATGTATTTATTATTAGTATTGAAAAATATTTGTACCAAGTTTCAAGTTGATTCACGCAGGAAATAAGATTTTACATACAAACGTATTTACCCCATTTGACCCCCTTAGGGGTTGAATATCGAAATTTCCTTCCTTATTCCTTGTCTACATAATAAAGGGAACTTCTGTGCAAAATGTCAGTTTCATAGGTCCAAGGGTTTGGGCTGGGCGTTGATGGTCAGTGAATCGGAACTTCTCTTTTTATATAATACTAGCTTTTGCCCGCGACTTCGTTCGCGTAGAATTAGGAATAATGACGTAATTTTACCTCCGTAAATTCCCCGTCAGTCAGAAGTTCAAAAAAGTATAAATTCGGTACCTACCTATAAATTAATATTTTCCCAGTCCGTAAAAATATTTCCCCCATGCCCAAGTTAACAATTTCTTAAGGGTTGTTTAAAAAAATCTTTTAGGTCAACTCCTATGTTCTCTAGCTAAGTTTCAAGTACAACATTTTTCCCCATACAAAATTTTACACCCCGTTGCACTCCTTTATTTTTATTTTTTTTTTAAATCCAAAAATACGTGTTTTATTATTAGTTTTGAACAATATTTGTACCAAGTTTCAAGTTAATACACGCATGTAATACGATTTCCCTATACAAAATTTTACACCCCGTTGCAACCCTCCTTAAGGGTCGTTTTTAAAAATCCAAAAATACGTGTTTTATTATTTGTTTTGAAGAATATTTGTACCAAGTTTCAAGTTGATACACGCAGGTAATACGATTTCCCTATACAAAATTTTACACCCCGTTGCATACCTCCTTAAGGGTCGTTTTTAAAAATCCAAAAATACGTATTTTATTATTTGTTTTGAAGAATATTTGTACCAAGTTTTAAGTTGATACACGCAGGTAATACGATTTCCCTATACAAACTTCTACACCCCGTTGCACCCCTCCGTAAGGGTCGTTTTTAAAAATCCGAAATACGTGTTTTATTATTTGTTTTGAAGAATATTTGTACCAAGTTTCAAGTTGATACACGCAGGTAATACAATTTCCCTATAGAAACACCCCGTTGCACCCCTCCTTAAGGGTCGTTTTTAAAAATCCAAAAATATGTGTTTTATTATTTGTTTTGAAAAATATTTGTACCAAGTTTCAAGTTTATACCTACACGATTTCCCTATACAAACTTCTACATCCTGCTGCACCCCTCCTTAAGGGTCGTATTTAAAAATCCAAAAATACGTGTTTTATTATTCGTTTTGAAGAATATTTGTACCAAGTTTCAAGTTGATACCTACACGATTTCCCTATACAAACTTCTACACCACGTTGCACCCCTCATTAAGGGTAGTTTCTAAAAATACAAAAAATACGTGTTTTATTATTTGTTTTGAAGAATGATTGTAC
The DNA here is from genome assembly GCA_963924495.1 of Nemapogon koenigi. Classification (NCBI taxonomy): domain Eukaryota; kingdom Metazoa; phylum Arthropoda; class Insecta; order Lepidoptera; family Tineidae; genus Nemapogon; species Nemapogon koenigi. The sequence continues at coordinate 3,196,968 of OZ004637.1, forward strand.
TAAGTTTCAAGTTGATACACGCAGGCAATACGATTTCCCTGTACAAATTTCTACACCCCTTTAACCCCTTCGTAAGGGTCGTATTTAAAAATCCAAAAATACGTGTTTTATTATTTGTTTTGATGAATATTTTTACCAAGTTTCAAGTTGATACACGCAGGTAATACGATTTCCCTATACAAACTTCTACACCCCGTTGCACCCCACCGTAAGGGTAGTTTTTAAAAATCCAAAAATATATGTTTTATTATTTGATTTGAAGAATATTTGTACCAAGTTTCAAGTTCATACACGCAGGTAATACGATTTCCCTATACAAACTTATACACCCCGTTGCACCTCTACTTAAGGGTTGTTTTTAAAATCCAGAAATATGTATTTATTATTTGTATTGAAAAATATTTGTACCAAGTTTCAAGTTGATTCACGCAGGAAATAAGATTTTACATACAAACGTATTTACCCCATTTGACCCACTTAGGGTTGAATATCGAAATTTCCTTCCTTATTCCTTGGCTACATAATAAAGGGAACCTCTGTGCAAAATGTCAGCTTCCTAGGTCCAAGGGTTTGGGCTGGGCGTTGATGATCAGTGAATCGGAACTTCTCTTTTTAACCGACTTCCAAAAAAAGAAGGAGAAGGTTCTCAATTCGGACCGTATTTTTTTTTTTTTTTTTTTTTTTTTTATGTATGTATGTACGTCGATAACTCCGCGAATTGTGAACCGATTTTGATGGTTTCTTTTTTAATCGACAGATAACTCTTCCGGATTGGTCCCATTTTTATCTCATAAAAATTGGTTCATTAGTTTTTCAGAAATTTTGAAAAAACTGACTTTATAAGTACATTTTTCTTGATATCTCGATAAAATATGTACCGATTTTGACGACTTATTTTTTTTAAGACATCATAATTTCTCGACATTATCTCACAGACATATGACGACAAACGGTTCAGTAGTTTTTCAGAAATTCAGTAATTAATTTCTGTTTACGGCTGAAAATTATGTATCAGAAAAAGCCTTAGCAACGGTTGCTATTGACACGAAGTTGTCAATTTTCGTGACGATGGTGTAGCGGTTAAATATAATGGGGTGCATAGGATGCACAATCACATGGTTCAAATCACATCCACAGCGGTATTTTTTTTAAATTTTCCATCAATATTTTTTTAGTTGTGTTATTATTTGTCTCTCAAGGCAGCAAAACCACTTAAAAGGGTAAAATAAACCTTTTAAAAAAAAGTGCACCGACTTCAAAAATTTGCACTGAAAAGTAAGAAATAATAAATATTTCGTCGTAGAATTTGAAGACGGTTGGTGCCAAATTAGAAACAACTTAGTTCCCAAATTCACTAATCTAGACAATTCATTAGGAACCTACGATCATCAGTAGGTACATACAAACATAGATAATATTGAACAGATCTTCTTAGATATTTACTTAGTTTTGTATCCTAATTTGGCACCAACCGTCTTCAAATTCTACGACGAAATATTTATTATTTCTTACTTTTCAGTGCAAATTTTTGAAGTCGGTGCACTTTTTTTTAAAAGGTTTATTATATAATAGATATTAGTCCGTCCCACAGAAAACGTCCGTCCGATCAATAACGAGTTTTGAATCGAATCAATCAATTTTAAGTTCGGGGTTCGGCCCAGAATCAGTGAATCTGAATGTATACAAAATACCTACCTATGTTACCTGTTGTCATACATTCGTCCCTCTCAAAGACAATTACTTTAGTCTTACCTACTTACATTTACTTTCAGTCCTTTCCCCTCGTTTCCTCTTAAATATTTCATTAGCAAAATGTGTATATTTGTTTGGTTTTTTCACCGACCTATACTTTACATAGACTGAATGTGCGCTTCATTAAAACGGCGCATAAAAGTTGTTCACAACGCGATTTTGTGAACAACCTTGAGACAGTAGCTTGTTCACCGTCCATAAGTGAGGTTGTGCGACGCTTCTATTTAAATTACATAAAATGCCGTGTTGCGCCTTCAAAAAGTGTTTAAATAACACACGTAATTCCAAAAAGGCGGATGGTATTACATATCACAAGTAAGTATATAATATTTTTTTAGTTTTAATTCATAATTAAAGTTTTAAAATTTTATTACGAGCAAAAAATTATTACGTCACTAGCTCATTTCTTTCGACGTCCAGGGCCGCATTTACAAAAATTTAATTATGTGCAATTTAATTGTAGGGTTTCGTAATAGAGCAATGAACCGCGTTTTCGACATTTTTTCGAACTGTATAGATAAATGTACACACTAGAATAGAGACTTTGAACAATATAGGGGCGGGGCGGCGATGGAGGTGGAAAAATGGAAAATACTCGATATTGCCTACGGCTTCGCATGTCTGTATATCTGTATTCTGTACACACTAGAATAGAGACTTTGAACAATATAGGGGCGGGGCGGCGATGGAGATGGAAAAATGGAAAATACTCGATATTGCCCACGGCTTCGCATGTCGGAATATTTGTATTTTGTACACACTAGAATAGAGACTTTGAACAATATAGGGGCGGGGCGGCGATGGAGATGGAAAAATGGAAAATACTCGATATTGCCCACGGCTTCGCATGTCGGAATATTTGTATTTTGTACACACTAGAATAGAGACTTTGAACAATATAGGGGCGGGGCGGCGATGGAGATGGAAAAATGGAAAATACTCGATATTGCCCACGGCTTCGCATGTAGGAATATCTGTATTTTGTACACACTAGAATAAGGACTTTAAACAATATAGGGGCGGGGCGGCGATGGAGATGGAAAAATGGAAAATACTCGATATAGCCCACGGCTTCGCATGTAGGAATATCTGTATTTTGTACACACTAGAATAGAGACTTTGAACAATATAGGGGCGGGGCGGCGATGGAGATAGAAAAATGGAAAATACTCGATATTGCCCTGTGATGCTACGACCTTATTTTCCTGGCCGCTTACAAGCTGGCCATCATAAATAGCATTTATTTTGATTTTAGAACACGATATTGTTCATTTTAATTCAATAGAACATTGTATGTTATTTTCAAATATTCGATGTGTGGAACCTAAATTAAAATTTTACTCATTCCTTCACAAACTGTTGACTTAGGCAGTTCTCTGCCAATTGTAAAATTTATTATATTTCTATTTTATCAACTAAGTAAATAACTATATAAAATGTATTGAATCAATATTCAAGAACTAATATCTATGTTAATATAAAAGGAGCGCAAATAAGTATTGTAAGTATTTTTATCATACTTTGTATTGTGTTACTTCAATAGCTTAACGCCCTGTAGTAATGTGTAGTTCATTTTTATTACAGTGCGCTCCTTCTCCTTCTCCTTCTCCTTCTCCTTACGGCTCCTTTCTCCTTTGATGGTTCCTTTCTCCTTTGACGGCTCCTTGGCTCCTTACGGATGTTTTTACTGGTTGTTCTTTTGCTGCTTGTTCCTTCCTTGTTAATTCGACCAATAAACGAATGGTGAAAGTTTACTACGAGTTTTCCTGCAATACCCATCGACCCGGCCTGGCTACCCAACAACCCGACAATGGCGCCCAAACGTGATTAAAATGCTACAGGAAGAAGGATTAAAGAAGAAAGAATAACGAAGTAAGAGAACATAATATTTATTTTAATACAAACTTTTATTTCAGGATTTGTAATGTCTATATAATCTCAATATATAACGTAATTCTATTTAAATTCAGTAGAATATTTCTTGGAGATGATGGTTCTGAATCAAGGTTACGTCGGCAAACCTTCGAGGTTGACAAGTCTGATGATCTTGGTCAGATTCTATTATTGAAGAGGATATTTTTAATTTCTATACGGAGGCAGTATTCTTGAATCATTTTACACTAAATTTACTTATTAATTTCGTAAATTCAGATTATATATTCACATTGAATGTATGGTTGTATGTGAGATTTTCATCATATATATCTGAAATCTATAGATTACTTCCCATAACTTAAACTTATACCGTAAATGATATTAATTTAATTTCCATTATCATATCCCGTCAATTCAATATCTCTTAATAGAAAAAGGTTCTTTTTATAGTCGTAATTTTTTCAAGAAAAATAATATATATTAATTTTTCTTATAATTGCTAAAATATCTATTTTTATCCTAAAAGTCTATCGTGATTCCATAAAATAATACATAAATAAATATTATTTAATTCAAAAATTTCATTAATTGCGATTTTTTTAATACATTTTTAAAATATCCAAAACAATTTGTCCATTCTTATTTTAATGATTTCTAATATTACATTACAGTTTACATAAGTAAGGCAATTAAAATATTTCCGAGAATAAATTTAATATATAATAATAAATTTCAAATAAATTAAATGATACACATAAAAGCACCTCGATATCAGAATTTGAACTCACTTGATTTTTCTTTGTTTTACACAATTTGTTTTGCTCAGCAATATTGCATTGGAATATTCGATTTTCAAATGTATCCTATATAATTTCTTTGTCATTGACAAATTTTTAAATTTTGAATCGACGACGTTCGATTTTCTTTTAATTTTTAATTGTTATTTACTATGAAGTCTATTTCATAGACATATGATTACGCTCTTATTACAACTAGGGGTAGTCATGTTGATTAAATTTAAATATTATTTTATTTCATATACTTATATTATTAGCTTTTCACTGGCTTTGCTCGTGGATAGTTTGGGTTAGCGCATACCTTAATACATGCGTTGATTCTATTTCATATTTTTTTTCTCTTTCAATATGGATGAGTTACACTTACTTAAACCAAGGAATTTTTTATATCTATATTATTTTACATTTTACTTTATTTTATTTACAATTTATTAAATTGTATTTATAACCTTATGGTTACAAGGGAGGTTAAATTTATTTCAATTTCACAATTTGGTTGTAAACATCTAAGTAACTAAAACTTTTACATATTTACAAATTACAGGTTGGATATATAACCATGATTAATAATTACTATTTTCCTTATTTCATTCTCATCATTTCATTTATTGTAAATACTTGTAATTATTTAGAGCGGATTGCGACTCTTTAAAAAAGCCTTCGTCTATTATAAATATTATACCTAATATCTGTGGATATATTTCCATGGGTGTTTATTAGAGCAAATTACGGCGCTTTAAATAAACATTTGTTTATTATTATTATATCTATGAATATCAGGGTATTCATGGGTGTCTTTTAGAGCGGATTGCGACTCGTTAAAAAAGCCTTCGTCTATTATTACTACTTATTATATCTGTGGATGTATTTCCCATGGGTGTTCGTATGAGCGGATTGCGACTCTTTAAACAAGCCTTCGACTATTGTATTATATATAAATAAACTTAAAACAGCGGATGGTAACTGTATAACTAAGCCCTTACTAAATTCGAGAACGTTTTTGAGTCATTCCTTATTAAATGGGAATTACTCTATATTATAAATGAGTTTACTGTACTTACTAATAACAGATTAAACAGATTAAATGAAGATGAATGTTTGTGAATTGTGTGATTGTGGAAATCGTTTCTCTTGTAAAATAATTAGTTTTATTTATAATAAAACTTGTAAATTTCTATTTTCATTTCATTCATTAGTATTTTTATATAAGTCTCATCATCAAACTTTATTTTATTAATTCTTTGAATAAAATCCTTCATTAAGGACAGGATTTTTTCGGGGGAACCCCGGTATTGTGATGCTACGACCTTATTTTCCTGGCCGCTTACAAGCTGGCCATCATAAATAGCATTTATTTTGATTTTAGAACACGATATTGTTCATTTTAATTCAATAGAACATTGTATGTTATTTTCAAATATTCGATGTGTGGAACCTAAATTAAAATTTTACTCATTCCTTCACAAACTGTTGACTTAGGCAGTTCTCTGCCAATTGTAAAATTTATTATATTTCTATTTTATCAACTAAGTAAATAACTATATAAAATGTATTGAATCAATATTCAAGAACTAATATCTATGTTAATATAAAAGGAGCGCAAATAAGTATTGTAAGTATTTTTATCATACTTTGTATTGTGTTACTTCAATAGCTTAACGCCCTGTAGTAATGTGTAGTTCATTTTTATTACAGTGCGCTCCTGCTCCTTGCTCCTTGCTCCTTGCTCCTTGCTCC